>WAAF01011345.1:0-31740 GCA_013400475.1 Tricholaema leucomelas | reverse complement strand
CAGCCTGGAGAGGAGAAGGCTTCGAGGAGACCTTATAGTGGCCTTCCAGTATTTGAAGGGAGCCTACAGGAAAGCTGGGGAGAGACTATTTACACGGTCTAGTAATGTTAGGACGAGGGGGAATGGGTTTAAGCTGGCAGAGGGGAAATTTAGACTGGATGTTAGGAGGAAGTTCTTTGCAGTGAGGGTGGTAAGGCACTGGAATGGGTTGCCCAGGGAGGTTGTGGATGCTTCCTCCCTGGAGGTGTTTAAGGTCAGGCTGGATGAGGCCTTGGGCGAGCTGCTCTAGTGGGAGGTGTCCCTGCCTGTGGCAGGGGGTTGGAGCTGGATGATCCTTGAGGTCCCTTCCAACCTAAACCATTCTATGATTCTATGATTCTATGTACTTGTGAGTGAAAAAAGGCATCCTATTCCTATTCTGGGGTAGAGTGAATAATGTTCCACTTCTTCAACAGAAGAGACAATTTAATCTGTTTAGTTTTCAGATTGGTATTTTCTCATGACAGGCAAGCAACTTCAATAGTCATTAACTTGTCACTAGAATTAAGTAAGAAAGTGACATAAAGACATGCAAAATGTTTTGTCTGATGTTATATATATATATATTTAACAAACTGACATTTTATTCTTTTAAGGAGAAATCAAGGTATGGAAAAGAACCTGAAAACAAAACCTATTTTTAACTAAAATTTACTTTGTGCAAAATATTTTGTTTTTCTTTTATTGACCAGAGTAGGCCTGTTAGCTAGAATGTAAGTTTCTGAGCATACTGCTTTTTGGAGAAACTCAGTACTGAATGACTCAGAAGTTCAATGTTCTGAAAAATCTTTGAGAAGACACTGTGAAATCACACTTACCAACACCAGCTGCTGTTAAGCTTTTTCCAGCCCTTTGGTTCACCACACTGCCCTGTTCCTGGCATGTCACTCTCTACTTCATTTATAGAATTATAGAACTGTTGAAGTTGATAGAGACCTTTGAGATCATCACATCCAACTACTTGCCTGGCCTGATAATCCCACCTTTGCTACTAAAACACTACTACTAAACTGTGTGCATATGCCCCACACCCACATGTCTATTAAATACCTCCAACCCTTATTCCTGATCCTCCTGCACTGCTGAGGGGTGGAAGAGGTAGGTGAATCAGAAACAAAGTAGTGAAGTGGAGCCTAGGAGGAAGCCAAAGTGGGTTTAGTTTTATTGTTGTTTCTTCTTGTGTTTTTTAGAGAGCTGACAGAAATGAAGCTCTCAAATTGGATAACAAACACAGAATAATATTTGGAGAGATACAGAAAAGAAATTACAGAAGCAGATTACAACAGCCATAGCGAACTCCCTTGAATTTCTCCCCAGCCCAGAACTAAATCTATAATCCCCACTGCTCCAATCCTCCTCCCCCCATGCCTCTGCCATCCACAGGCCTAAATACAAGCCTCTGGAGGCCACAAAACAGGCCTACTCCTTACATGTCTGTCCTGATCAAGTGGCTCCTGCTTGACACAGGGCGGGAGGGGAAGGAAAGGAAAGCAAGCTGGCCTTGCCATGAGTTTATAAAGATAGCAGGATTATGGGATTGAATAACAGTCACCTAGTCCCCAGAGGATTTTTAACACTATAGTTCTCAAGCTGGGACATTCCACTCCTTGTCCTATCCCATAATTCCTGCTCATCACAGTCATCTAACTAGAAACAGACTCTCTATATAGTAAACAATGCCATCCAAATCCTTCATCTTTCTGGTGCTTTCTTTGAACTGATCTGTTGCTCTGATCCTGGACACAATTCTCCTTCTCATTGAATGAGACTTCTCAGATGATATCCGCTACCTGAAAGAAACTCAGCAACAACTTGTACATACTTTGAACTCAAACTCTCTCAGTCAAAATCAAAACTCCTTTGTAGAACACACTTGATCTTACCACCTTCCTGCACTGCCCAACATACACATCCTGGACTTCCTCCAAGAGAAAATAACCATCCCTTGGACAGGTTGTGTACCCAGCCAAAGGCAGAAAACACCCATACAATTTTTCCCAACAAATTCTTTTCACAAAGGAACTCTATTTCCATCTGCATTGTGCTCAGCAGAATTTAACATCAAATAATGGACAGTCCCAGTCCATTCTCACTCAAATCTTCGCAGTCTGTGCACCCAAGCAACTGCCCACTGCAAAGTCTCAATTACTCATTGCAGATTCTCTTAGAGCCCCTCTTGGCACAATCTGGATCAGTCCGCAGTTTTCTCAAGTGGCGTGTCTCCACCCCTGGGGCAGTCAAATGGGACAACTAAGTAAATTCTTTACTTCCATTCTTCAAGCTGTTCCTCCATTCTGCTTTTCATGTATGCAGGAGTGAAGATCTCTTCATCACAGATGAGTTCCATCTCTCCGTCACAGATGAGTTCCAAGACAAGAGTCCCATGCTTCTACCTGTCTCTTGCACCAGGCCATCCACCACCCCTCAGGGTTCCGCCATGCAGTTCCTCTGCTCTAACTGCACAATCAGAAGCGAAACCTGCCACACCACCAGTCTATGCCCTTATCTTCCTTCCTCAATCTAAACAGAATAGTTTCAAATTTTATTTAACCTTTCTCAACACCTCTCCCTCCATGTTCTCCAAGGACAACTGAAAAGGAGGACGTTCTGGTGGTGGACGAGAAGGAGGTGACAGAATAGGGAAGAAAACCACTACGGAGTCAGTGCTATTCACAGGAACCACTGCCTGACCAGGACTATCCATCCTCATCACTGCCTCACTGGCCAGAGGGGGTGCTACCATCAGGGCACCCTTGTGGTTCGCTCTGCCACTGGAGCTCAGCACCAGGGGTGCTGCTGCCACTTCTGCCACCACTGGAAACTCAGCAGGGATACACGGAGACACACTGCCCTTTGCCGCTAGTCCTGGCTGGTTAGTTACCTTGTGCAGAACTGTCCGGAGTGCGCGGTAAAGGGGGTAAACCCCCCCCCTCCGCCCATGCTGGGGACCACCAGTTCAGCCACAGTACAGTCAAGACTGACTCGCCGCGGGGGAAGGGAATCCCCATTGCCGCTCTCTGTAGGTACTCCAGCAGGACACACTCCAAATGCAGGCTCACCGTTTGCAACCATTGCCTGCCCATACAGTCTGCCTGTGCTGGGACAAGAGGGGTACCGAGGCATGGCTGTTTCTTCTGCAGTCATCAGCTCATCCCCTGAATAGGGAGTGGCTGTGCCCAGGAAGAGGATGCCCACCACTGCAACCAGCCTACCAACGAGGACGGCGCTTCTCCCACGTGGTGCCATCTTTGAAGTGCTGCCCACAGCTACAGGACCAGGGGAGGCTGCCGGCATGGCCTGAGCCGCCTACGTTTCCGAGCCTGGAGCCGTTTGCAATTCCGCCACCCGCAGATTCGCATCAGGAGGGGAATGGGTTCGTCAGCTGCGCTCTACCCCACCCCTCCAGCTCAACCCGTGCAGTGCCACTCGGAACCATGCCGTGGGTCGGCTCCAGCTGTGGCCGCTTCGGGGGTGGGGGACCTGTAACATCTTCAACCACCTCAGGCTTTCCAAGTCGCTGCCTGCTGCTTGCTTCTACCCCCTCCACCACCCAAGAGGGGAGCAGCTCACTTCTCCAAGCCTTCCAATTCTCGATTCCAACTTCATGAAGAGGCACCATTTTTCCTAAGCTTCAATTCTGTATTTTCTCCAGTTCAAACTATGCAGACCAGCAACCATGTCGATTCCCCGTACGGGCCACCAATTATTCTGTCGTGGTTTTTAATGACAGAAATGTAACCTCTCGAATTGGAATAAAAACACAGAATTATGTTTCGTAGATACTGAAAAGAAATTATAGAAACAAATACAACAGCCATGGCGAAACCCCTTGAATTTTTCCCCAGCCCAGAACTAAATCTATAATCCCAACTGCTCCAATCCTCCTCCCCTCATGCCTCTGCCATCCACAGGCCTAAACACAAGCCTCTGGAGGCCACAAAACAGGCCTGCTCACATGTCTGTCCCGACCAAGTGGCTCCTGATTGACACAGGAGGGGAAGGAGAGCAAGCTGGCTGTGCCATGAGTTTATAAAGAGATAGCACAATTATGGGATTAAATAAAAGTCTTCTAGTCCCCAGAGGATTTTTAACTCTATAGTTCTCGACCTGGGACATCTCTCACCACTCTACAACAAAGCAATCTTTCCCAAGTTCAGTCTGTTTTGGCCATGATAGTAACTGGTAGACAATCTCCCTGTCTTTATTTCAACCCATGAGCTTTTCTCTCTTACTATCTCTCCCTGTCCCATTGAGGAGGCAGAATAAGAGAGGGACTGGGCAGACATCAGGCAGCAAGCCAAGGTCAAACCCACCACAGCAGTACAGTAAGAGGCTCCTAGTTTACCCAGTATATGTTTTATGGTTAATTTTGTCAAGTTAAGGCTGCAATCCACTCCACTCTATTTTTGATTCTGTAATTAGTACTGACCACCAGCCAGTGCCTTGGAAGAAAGGGTGGCTTTGATCATGCAGTAATGTCATAGTTTATTCATATTAAACTTATTTTAAACTTACCTGAAAATTTGCCTCTCAAAAAGTATGACAATTTTGTGTAATTATGCAATGGGTAAAATGAAAGAGTATTCCTAACACATATTACACAAATTCTAGGGAAGAAAACAAGAGCTTCCTTTATTAAATTCAGGCATGAGCCACCTTCATCCCTACAAATGAATACTGTGATGGTTTGGGTGTCCCCCGCCCCCCACACTTTAGAAATCACCCAGACTAGACTCAGTCGGCTCTGGAAATTTGAATGAAGCTTATATTTACAGCTGGCACAATTTACAAGCAGATATTTACAGTAGATACAGATATATATGTACAGAAACACAACTCCCCTCCCAGAAACCTGAGTCCCCAGGAGGGGCTCTCAACCACCTCCTCACCTTCCCCCTATCCCTCTCAACCTTACCCCAGTCCTAAGGAAGAACGGAGGTTCGTCCAAGAGGATTAAGAAGCAAAGGTGAATCAGCCAAAGCAAATGGAGGGTGAGGTTGGAAAGCAAGATGGAGTTCAGCCAGCAGCCTCAGTTCTCCAGCAGGCAAAGAGCTGAGAGAACAGCCCAGCACGAAGTGCCCAAGCGAAGTGCAGAGCAAAGTGACTTTAATGTTTTGCTTTTCTTCTTTACACATCTCAGCAAGACTGTAAGCAAAGTAGACCTCACCATTGTTTTCATTTCTCAGCCTATGATCTAATTCTTCTCACCAAAACATTCTAGCTAGCTTCAAACTAGCACAAATACTCATCCATCTCAGTATTTTGTTCCCAGAGTATGCTACGATGTGCTTCAAATGTATTTTCTTAAATCTTTAAAACTAATGTCTTCCTTTTGTCAGACAGCCTTTTGTGTTAAAGTGGTATTGGCAGCTGTGATCACTGTCTTCAAAAACTATTTGTTTCTGTACACAGAATGCTTTTCTGGCACCACTGCTCTTAACTTACACTAAGGCTTAGATTTCAAGATTTCTCTGCAAATTGAAGATTAGATTATTTATTTTTTTCCTTTTCAGGCACGGAGCAGGCAGTCTGGGTAATCCAGGCAAGAATGTTAAATTTTATAAACTTTACAGCACAGGGAAATGTTACTAGGGATGCTTACAGATAAGACTATACAAATTTCTGGATTGTTGCAACTCTTTCCTTACAAAAAGCTAATGTAGTAAAGGCACAGTCTTCATATTAAGAAACCTTCAAGCCCCAGCAGGATTCGGCACTGGGATTAGGATCCTGTGCCTATCTGAGGATATTAGGATATAGCATCTTGCTAATATTAGGTATGAGCTATCACGAGAAACAGATAATACGGTGTCACATTAAACACAAAAACTCTGACAAGTGATCCTTTGACAAGGTTAGCAAAGAAGCTGCTAAGATTACAAAATGCTAGATCACTGTCTGGGTTTTCAGAAAAAGGAAAAGTTTTACTTCATAAACTGATAAAATTTAGAGGATACAAGAATGAGCAGTAAGATTGTCTTAAAAGCTTATTTGCAACTCAAACTTTTGACAATGTGTTACAAATCTAAGATCTTTACAAATGTTCTACATCCTTCAAGTTGTTCTGGGGGGTAAAAAAAAAAGTATAAAGCCCTAGAGGCAGGTGCCAAATGAGACAATATCAATTTAAAGCAAGCATACCTAAACCACATCTGTTCTCCTAGTAGAAGAACATTTAAGCTGTATTATCCTGCAGTGCAGCTCAGCTGTATAAAGAAAAGCATTCCTGAAATTCTCTATTATGATGTTCATATGCCTTGTTCTCACTGGGTTCTTGGTCTCACCATGGCTATCAAATAGTCACACGATTTCACAGAAACCAGTCAAGAATGACAACAAAACCAACTATGCACTTTAATTTTCCAGTATTTGTGGTTTGCTTGTTGTTCACTTTTCTATATATGGAGTCACAGAATGGTAGACATTGCAAGGGATCTCTGGAGATCATCTAGTCCAACCCGCCTGCTAGTACAGGTATGCCCAGATCAGGTTGCAATAGGAACATGTCCAGGTGGGTTTGGAAAGTGTCCTGAGAAGGAGACTCCGTAACTTCTCTGGGCAGCCTGCTCCAGTGCTACATCACCCTCAAAGTAGCCTCTCCTTAAATTCAAGTGAAACCTCCTGTGTTCTGCTTTGTACCCATTGTCCCTTGCCCACCACTGAAAAAGAGCCTAGCACCACCGTCATGACCTCCACCCTTTACATAATTATATGCACTTATAAGATCTCTTCCCAGTCTTCTCCTTTATAGGCTAAAGAGCCCAAAGTCTCTCAGCCTTTCCTAATAAGAGAGATACTCCAGTTCCCTAATCATCTTTATGGCCCTCCATTCGATTCTCCCCAGTACCTCCCTGTCCCTCTTAAACTGGGGAGCCCAGAACTGGACACAGTGGTTGTGGTGCTGCCTCACCAGGGAAAAGTAGAGGAGGAAAAGAACTTCCCCTAACCTGCTGACCATATTTTTCTTACTAATGCACTCCAAAACACAATTTTCCTTCTTAGCCACATGGGCTATGGTGAACTTGTCTACTAGCACTCTCAGGTCCTTCTCTGTAAAGCTGCATTCCAGCAGGCCAACCCTTAATGTATACTGAGGCATGGTGTTATTCCTCTCTAGGTGCAGAACTCTACGCCTGCCCTTGTTGAATTTCATGAGGTTCACCTCTGCCCAACTCTCCAGCCTGACCAGATCTGGCACAGCCACTCCTCCCAGTTTTTGATCAGCAAACGTCCTGAGAGCACATTCTGTCCTTTCATCTAGGTTGTTGATGAAGTTATCGAATAAGCCTGGACCCAGCACCAATGTCAGGGCAGCACCACTAGCTGCAGACCTCCAACTAGACCCTGCACCACTGATCACAACCCTCAAGGGCTCTGTCATTCAGCCGGTCCTCAATCCACCTCACTGTCCACTGATTTAACCCACACTTCCTGATCTTACCTATGAGGATGTTATGGGATACAGTGTCAAAATACTTACTGAAGTTGAGGTAGACAACATCCAGTGCTCTCCCCTCATTTACCCAGCTCATCACACTATCATAGAAGGCAATCAGATTGGTCAAGCACAAATTCCCCTTGGTGAATCCATGCTAATCTTCTTTTTCTACATGTGCCTAGAGATTACTTCCATAATGAGCTATTACACAACTTATCAAGAGATGGAGGTGAGGATGACTGGCCTGTAGCTTCCTGGGTCCTTTCTTCCAGTTCTCAGACACCTCCTCTCTCATCTCCGGAGACTGAGGGCCAGCCTTAGCAATAGACTGAAGCAAATGTAGCATTCAGTAACTCAATGTCCTCTATATCCTCTGCCACCAGAGCACCCCACCTCATTAAGGAGTGGGTCAGCATTTTGCCTGATATTCCTTTGCCTGTTAATGTACTTGAAGAAGCTCTTACTGTTATTTTTCTTACATCCTTTGCCAGATTTAATTCTAAGAGAGCCCTAGATTCTATTGTAGCATCCTTACATGTTCTGACAATGTCCCTATATTGTTCCCAGGTGGCCATACTTTTTTCACATATTGTGAACTTCCTTCTTTCATTTCATAGAATCACAGAATGGTCTGGGTTGGAAGGGACCTCTGAAGGTCATATAGTCCAATACCTCCTGCAGTAAGCAGGGGCATTCTCAACTAGATCAAGTTTTCCAGAGCCCTGTTGAGCATCACCTAAAATATCGCTAGGGATGGAGCCCCAGCCACCTCCTCAGGCAGCCTGTTCCAGTGTTCTACAAGCCTCATGGTAAGTAACTTGTTCCTCATATCCAATAGAAATGTACTGTTCTCTAGTTTGGAGCCACTGCCCCTCATACTGTCAGTACAGGCCTTTGTAAACAGTCTCTTTTCATCCTTCTTGTAGGCCCCCTCTTCCAGAATCTTCTTGCTCATCCATGCACATCTCCTGCCTCCCTTGCTTAATTTCTTACCTATATGGATGCACCAGTCTTGAGCTTGGTTAATATTCCAGCTTGCTGCACTAGTGACCAGCTCTCTTCAGCCCTGCTATCTGCTAGAGCCCTAACCCATGGAATTCTTCAAATCAGGTCTCTGAAGAGCTGTCCAGAGTCCAGAGTTGCAATCCTACTTAGTACATGGCTACTTATTCTCATGATCCTAAACTCTACCATTTCATTGTCAGTGCAGCGAAGGCTGCTTATAACTTTAACAGATCTTGTTTGTTAACGCAAGGTCCAGCAGCACACCTCTCCTCGTAAGGCCCTCCGCTACCTCTGTGAAAGAGTTATCATCAATGCACTGCAGGAACTTTCTAGATTGTTGGTGCCTCAACTGTGTTGTCTTTCCAGCAAATATCAGGGTGGTTGAAGTCCCCCATGACAATCAGGGCATGTGATCGTGAGACTATTTTAAGCCACCTGTAGAAGGCCTCATTGACGACTTTGTCTTGATCAAGTGGCCAAAACTAAACACCCACTGCAATATCACCTTTGCTAGCCTACCTCTTAATTCTTACCCACACACTTTCAACTTTCAGCTTGTTCTTCTTCCCCCTCTAGGCAAAACTCAATACATTCCAGTTGGTCTCTCACATGAAGAGCAAGTCCACCACCTCGCCTTGCTGGTCTTTCTTTAAAAATATATAGTTATCCATTTCAGCACTCAAGTCAGTCATCCCATCGTGTTACCATGACCACAACAAAGTCACAGCTATCCTGTGCAACATAGCTTTCAGCATCTCATGTTTATTGCCCAGGCTGCATGCATTGGTGTGTATGTATGTGAGGTGGGCTAATGATTTCTCTTCCAACACTGACATACCATCCCTAGGCTCATTTCCAGTAAGCCTAGTTTTACACCTTGTTATGCACTGCTACTCTACCCAGAAGGTACTTAGGTAATGCTTTTCTTGACAATGTGACAATGCAGATTTGAGGTCTCACAGTTGATTAGCAAAATAATCTGTCAATCTAAGTGGCAACATACAGAGGCAGCTCCCCCTGCTCCCGGAAGGTACCTCCTAGGTACCTCCTAGTGACAGCCTTTAAATAAGATCTCATTTTCTGTTAGCTTTTAGCCCTTTGATCTTGCTTATTGTGCAAATTCATGCCAGTGGAAGCTCACAATTGGAACGAAGCTAGGACAGGGAAGTCCCTGATGCATGCCTCAATCGGACAAATCATGCTGCACTACAGATAGTGTGGGCATGCAGGAATTCTTGTGAATGCTGCAAGCTCAGCTCAAGCTGTTGCAAGCTGCAGTACTTGGGGTTTCTTAATGAGGAAGATGCTTTCTTTGAACTTCCGATTTCCTTTGAACTTCCGATTTCCTTTGAACTTAACTTTGTTTCTTTGTACGTTCTTTGATAACAATATTAAGAAGCTACCTGCCCCTTTGCTCCACCTTCATTTTTCACAGCTCTCCAGATCCCCTTGAGTATGCTTATCACCGGGCAGGCATTTGAAGGGACAGAGCGTGCAACAAATCAAAGCCTTTCTCAGACTTTGTCTAGACACGCGTTTCATTTCAGTGCTTCAAGTTTCGTTCCCGGCTTCGCGGCCTGCCCTGTTCTCATCTCTCCTAACCCGTCTTTTCCGCCTCCCGATCTTTCTACCCACTGACCCATTACAACTCAGATGAATGGCCCGGGCGGCCCAGCGCCGCGGTGCCAGGTGGGCGCTGAACAGTAGGACGCCGACACCGCTGATTCCCACCTCACTAACGCGCGGCTGCTATAGCCAAACCCAGCCCGTTGGGCGGCGCCGCGGGGTCTCTCCCTTGGCCCTGCAGTCTGCACGCATGGCGAGGTGCCGTACCACACCGCCGCAGTGGGCTTATGATTGCTCTGGACTGTGTCCAGACTGTGCTTCCTCCCGATGGGCCAAGCCATACCGCGGGAGCCCAGGACAACGGTGAGAAATCCCTTTGTTGCCATGAGCCGCAGCTGAGTTGCATTCGCTCCGTCCTACACGTGTTTCACCGTTACCGGCACTGCCAGGAACATGAAGAAAAGCGCGAAGAGAGTTAAAGAAGAGCAGTTGGAAAGCGGCTAGCGACAGCTCCGCACCATCGGAGTCAGGGAAGGAACACGCGTGAGGGGAGGCAGGGGCGGGACGTGGCCAGCAGAGCTGAGGCCCGGGTCGGGCAGCTACGGGGAGTGGGTGGTACCGGGGAAGGCGGGGGCCTGGAGCCTGGGGTGGGGCGTGCAGCTCTGAGCTGCCCGGGCGCCCTGCAAGCCTTGGAGCGTCTCCCGGTCACACATCGAGTTGCGTCGGGCCGTGCGAGAGCAGGGGCGGCCCCGCAGGTGGGTGCTGCGGGCGAGTCCCGGACCAGGCGGTGGCTCGGGCTGGGGTCTGAGCATCGCTCTTCCCGCGGGCGTCCTCTGTGCCCCGTGGGAGCAACGGAGCCCTCCGAGAGCCGCTGGACCGCCAGGCAGGTGCCACACTGCAGGGCTGGGGAGGCACGGCTGCTGTGCCTCTCTTCACTTCTTTCTGCTCCTCTCCTTTCACCCTCTCTTTTATTGTCTTCTCTCTTTTCTTTTTCTTTCGTTCCTGTTCATCATGCTCCTTTCTCTTGTTCTCTCTTTCCCCTTTTCTGGTTTCTTTCTTCTTTTTTTTTTTTTTTTTTAAATTACTTTATTTCTTTTTTATTTTTCTTTTATGTTTTCCTTCTCTAGTTTCCCTTCTCTTTCCCCTTCCTCTTCGTTTTCCTTTTCCCACTTTTGCCTTTTTTCACCTTTTCTTTATTCTTGTCATCTCTCCTTCACATATCTCCTTTCTTTGTCTTTCTTTTCTTTCTGTCTGTCTTTTCTACCTTTTATCCCTCTTTCCCTCTGTTGTTTCTTTTTTTTTTTTTTTTTCCCTTTCTTCCCTTTCTTCCCCTCCTCCCTTTGCCTTTCCTAGCGGTACTGCGTGCAGGAGAGGCAAGGGCAGGCTGTTGGCCTCTGGGGTGCTCTCGCCTGCTGTGTCATCTGTTAGCAAGCAGACAGCTTAGGGGAGGTCTGATCCTCCTGAAGTGTTCTGAACTGGCAAAACTCAGAGTAAACTTTTTTTCCCCCCCCACTTCCCCCTCCCCCTTTGGAACAGCAAAGCTGTTCAGAAGGTTACAAATAGTTTTCTTTAACTCAGGTTGGGTGGGAGAACTCAGAAGCTTGACAGGAGGATCAGTTGTGCTCTGGCACTTTGCCTCCTTTCAGTGTTACTCAGAAAAGTAGTTTTCTTTGTGGGAAAGAGGAAGGGGAGCGGGAGGGAACTGCCAATTTTAAATTTCTTTTTAAATGGAATGTGAGGTGGGCTACGTCAGAGCTGGCAAGAATGACAGTGTCAGGAATGGTAGTGAAAGAAGAGGGGACGAATCCAGCACTTCAGTCCATCAATTTAAATTTGAAAAATCCTGGACAAATAATGCAGTATTTGTAACTCAAGTTGGAGCTCAGTTGCAGCAATACATTGCTTTTGAAAGTAGGTTTACGTGAAAGCAAATACTACTTCTGTTTTTCTCACCAGTTATTCTCTACTCTGCCTATAGTAACTACTAGTTACTAGCATCATCTTTTTCCTATGAATCTGAGTTGTCTGGAGTAAATACTTCTTTCCTGTCCATGAGAGCCAAAAGCTGATTGAAAGAACAGATTAATACATTTTCCAAGTCTGTTCTCTCCTTTTTTTCCCCCCTCACTTAAGCAAAGCTCCCTGGGAAACATACAAGATGAAGGTTTGCGTTCTGATGTGCTAAGAATATGGTGATTTACTGAGCAAAATCCTGCTGTCTAGTTTTTTTTTGCCACAGTGGAAATCCCACTGCTAGTCTTGTGAAAAGATTTGTTTTTGTAACAATGTCCCACTGGTTTTCCTTTGGATAATCTAAAACTTCTCCATTTAGCTTGATTCATAAGCTCCTGAAACTTGAAAATACTTAACTTCATCAACCTAGAAATTTGTCTTGAGAAAGTTGAAAATAAAAGGTAATTCCACAGGAATGCAACATGGCCAACTAGTGCTACCAAAGTAACTTCTGTGCTATTAGGTTTACTTCACAGCTCCAGGGAAACCACTTCTTGCACTGTGGAGCATTATTGTACACAGGATAATTGTGGCACTAGTAGAGAAGCTTAATAAAACATAGAAACTTCACCACATCTCAGAAAACTTTGATAGAGTATCTCAGCAGGCTGTTTGCACCCGCCAGACAAGAACACTGTAAATCATAACAAAACCCATGTGTTTGGTAACTGAGTTCTCCTATCATAGTCACATGTGCTGTTCTTGATTAGATTTTAAAGCCTCTGTGTATATTTTTGAGGAGTGGAAGAATTAATCTGTCTTCCTGCTGAAAAATCCTGTAAGAAGGGGAATAAAAGGTGACCAGTGTAAAGGTCCTGTGTTGACTTTGAAAGTTACCCATTGCTGCTGATACATACAGCGCTATAAACTGTAAGGGGGTGTGGATGTGTTGTCTCTTTGTGTATTTTGGAAAGAAATCAGATTTGTCACAAATATCCTCCTTAGACAGTAAGAAGTTGGGGGTTTTAGCTTTATTTCCATATGTGGTCTTGCAAGTCAGATTAAACTCATCTGGAGTGAACAGTGAACAACCAAAAAGGTATCATGCACTACTTCTTAAGTTGTAGACTTAAAGAAAGAAGTATCATTTTACTGATTTGAACAAGAGAGCTAAACCTGTGCACCTAAGGATGATGCTGATCCTAGTTAGTCCTTGTAACTGCAAGAGATTTCTGTACTCTCCAGAGATTACTGCTGCTGGTACTGTTTCTCCTTTAGCTCTCTGATGAATTTTAACTGTAGGCAAGGCTTTAGAGCACTGACTTCTACACAGTGATAAAGAAACTCCTGAGAATACTATTTTAAATGCCGTGTTTGAATCTGGACACGAATACTCAAAGTTTTGACAGCCTCTTCCTTCCCCCATGAGATTTAGTTGTGGTTTAAGAGATAGCACCTTTCCTGTAACAGCCTGCCTGTATGTCCCGTTCTGAAATAGAGCATTGCCACAAGGCAGCAATTAGAAAAATTCTGTACGTGGGTGTGAGGAGTGCAGTGACATTCCTGGCAAAATTATAGTTTCTACTTCAGAATAATGTGAAAAGAGCAGATATGCATATTACTTTGAAGTAGCTAATATGTTCAAATTGTCTTGTTTAACACCAGGCACTTGTACTAGGTGATAGACTGGACACCATTAAAGATTTCGTGTGTTTGTTTCTGTTGTGTTTTTTGGTTGTTGCTGCTCTGGGATTTGTAAGTCTATTTCCAGTGTTAGTTAACCTCTCAGTAAAACATTTATTTTCATCAGCACTAAGAGTCTCTGGCTTCTTGAGGTAGGAAAAAGTCACAGAATGACTTTGCTGTAGCAGCTTTACTTCTCTTACTTGAAATTTCTTATTTTAACACCTCTGCCTGTGTGATCTCCAAGGGTGGACATAAATGCAAATAGGAATCAGGCTTACAACCGATCTGAGGAAGATATACTGGATACAGTAGTGCAAGAGAGTACTAAAAAAGCTATGAAAATTTACATTCTTCTTTTTCACTGCCATTTTATGCACTGAGTTTATGTCCATGTGTTCTACTCTTTTTAAAAGGGAAGGATTTTAGATACCTGACATTTGAAAATAAGATCTCCAGATAACCCAGAGGTTTAAATTTACTTTCATAGCTTTTTATTTCCTTTTTTTTTTTTTTTTTTTTCCCCTGAAAAACTGGTATCTCCTTTTAGGTACTTTTACTATTTAACATCTACGTAGTGGTAGGTGTAACATAGTAATTTATGGAGTTTTATTTAAAGCTTCTTGCTAAACTAGAAATGTGGTAGCCTTTTTATAATTTGTGGGTTTTTTTAAGGAGCTCTGAAAGAAAAACCCTGCTCTTGCAGCATTGTCAATAAGCAGACAGATGCATCCACGTGGAACTTTCAAAATGAAGGTCTAAGTCCTATAAAGTCTGATGGCAATCTAAATACTCAGTTTATGACCACTTCTTAGTTAAAATGAAGACTGTCTAGTGGAACGAACATGGCTACTTTCGTTCAGTTGCAGGTGTATCTGCTTTCAAGATCGTGCTGCTTGATATCATGCAAACGCTGAGTAAATGCGAGTCTGCTCTTTGTTTGGCAGATCTTTGCTAATAACCCTGCATCTCTGCGCTCTATCTTTGTGCTTATGCATGTTTGTGTTTATGCAGTCTACTTAAGACTTTAAAAAGTACTTCCTTGTCAGAAAAAGTGTTCTGTATAACTGAATCTGAATGGAAGGAGGTTAATTGAAGGAAGCACCCTGGACATGCTAATGGTAAGACTCAAGGACTTTGTAGGGAGTTCACCCACAGTGGAATGAAGGCCTTCTTCTGAAGTAATGAGGAAAAGTTTTGTATTTCAGGTAGAGTTCTGCTCAACACCTGCTCTCTTACTGTTCTCACGGGTAGATGAAGTCTTCTTGTATCTTCCCTCCCTATGAGGCAAGAAGAGGGAATAATACGTTAGTTATGACTTCCACCCCCACCCAGCAAAAGAATTGTCTCCTGGAAAATCTCTGCTACCACTTCAGAGGGGGATGAACTCAACATTACATTTTCCATCTGGCCTTTCTTTATTACATTTCTGTAACAGCAGAAATCTCAGGTTGTCATGAATGGATATCAGTTTTCAAATACTTGTTGTAAAGCTTTGATTAAAAGCTAATGTGTCTGCGGACATATAATAAAAGCCTGCATAACGTTCATATTGCTGGGTCCTCTCCATGGTAGCTGTGTGCAGAAAGCCATCAAAGCAGTTCCAAGAGACAAAACATCACTGTCTACTTCCTCTAGTATTTGTTAGAGGAAGCAGAATAGAATGAAAAATAAAGGGAAGGAGCTGGGTGCTCGTTAGTTTAGCAGTCCACAATGGGGAGAATGTTGTGACACGAGAATATTGCAGCTAAGTCTGCAAGACCTATCAGATCTTCCCTGCTCTTGTTATAACTGTTTTGACCTCCTGACAGCATCTATAATGCTACCTAACTCTAAACTCCTTTTTCTGTCTTTCCATCACAAGATTTAAATGCTGTTGAAGTACTCTCTACCCTCTACCCACCCCATTCTGATCTTCTGGTGCTGATGCTGTCTTCTGGCGTATTTTGGAGGCTGCAATGCTTTCTTCTTAATACTGAAATAGTGTTCAACATCTTGCCTTAACACTTTTTCCCACTAATGTGAGGAAAAAACTGCCAAAATCAAAGACATGTTTTTTTTCTTTCATTCCTATTGACTTATGGAAAGAAAACCTCACAACGTGCAGTGTTACCAGGTAAGGTATGTTTAATCAGCACTGGGTGACAAGGGGAGGTCATCCTCCAAAGCCCTTGCACCCCTTCACCTTGTTCAGGGGAAATGTTTGTACTACAAAAGCACACATATTCAGTACAGGGGTAGGGTTATTACAATTAGTTCTGGGAATAGGTGGTGTTACTACAATCAGTTCCTGGCACTGATTTCCATAATGTCCCACCTCTTTATGCATGCTCATTGCCACCTGGTGGTCGTCCTTTGGGGTCTTTGGGAGGAAAGCCGATGTCTTCCTTAGTATGACCTATCCACCTTTCGTCCACCTGGCATCAGCTGTGGGTCACGTTCTTGGCTGGAGTCTCCGATGTTCTCAGCTTTGAATACAGTATTCTTCTTCTCCATGAGAGTGTTTCAAGACCCTCTTAAGCTTAACCCACCTCCTTTGTGTTTATCCAATTGATGATGCTTCATATAACTGCTCATATAGTTAATGATTTAACTAGGTTCTTACACTCTGTTCTCCATCCCTTTTCCTCATATCACTGTAACACTAGCACCAAGTGATTTTGATCTCAGGGCATGGGTTTGTGTACCACTTCATTGCAAGCCCTAACTGCTTTTTCCAAGGAAAAAAATACATGTAAAAAGGTATGATAACTTCTTAAATGCAAAAAAAATCCCCTCTACCTAGTTTATGGTTTCACTCTGCTTTCTAAACCTGCAGACAGCTTCTCAGAAGCTGCTCTTGTATCCCTCCTACCCTGATATGTGGCCAGCAGAGATGGAAGAGTGACACTGGACCCGTCATATGGTGCAACTGCTGCTAAAACGGTCTGCTGTGCTGGTGGCCAAAGACTGGTTTCTGTGTTGGTAGACTGAGGCACATGTCCTTTGTCCAGGCTGCAGTAGCAGCACTCTGCCGTCTCTGCATCCTCATAAACATCTGCTTTCTTAGGACCATCCCCATGCTATGAATATAAGGTTCCTTACTAATAGCATTGCCATTTTGTGCTACGGCTCCAGTCCAGCCTGTTAGTACAAAAACTGCACATGAATTTTGACCTCCTTCTAAGCTGTGTTATAACCTTGTACAAGTGTGCTTGGTTTGTTTCTTTTTTTTTTTTTTTTATCTGAAGACTTAGGTTTCATGGGGAATTTTCTCTTTGTTTTTAAGGATGGGTGAAGCCAAACTTAAATCTGAAATCAGATGTTGAGCTGGGCTCAGAGAGTGCTGCTCCCTCCTCCCCAAAGGAGGGAGCCCCCCTCCCTTGGGGCTCCCTTCCAAGCCTTTTCTTGGAGAAGATTATTGCCTTTCAGCTCCTTTGGCATAAGGACTCATGTATCTATTACTGCCAGGTAGTAAGTATTTGCTTCACAGATGAGTCAATTAGGAGGCTGATAACCCAAGTAATTTGCTTTCTTACACTGAAGAGGTGCCAGAAATGGACATTTAAATTAGGTATAGTAATAGTTTCTTTCCATATGGTCTATTTCTACTAGTCTTCAGTAGAAATGAAGTCAAAATGATCTTGGGTTTGTGTTTAGTCATACTCTACAGTTTGTATATAGTAGTGAGGAATAATTCTGGCAAGAAAGATGGAAATGGGCAGCTAACTCGATCTTTGTACTAACTCCTCCAAATACTGGCAACTGCTTTAAGTTTCCCCTTCTAATGACTACCACAGCAGAAATACAGGCTCTGACTTAGGGAAGAAGCAGTAAAAGCAGGAAGAGGGTCAAGCATGTAACTCGTGCAACTGAAATTCAGTTGAAAGTGAGACCAAGGGAGCAGCATAAAGTGTTCTGTCTAGGACAGCACAAACTTCCTTCCTCCTCTCCCACAGTGCAAAGTGCTGCTTCTGACACTGTGTTCTCTAGTGTGCACACTAAAGCAACATAGTACTCAAGAAAGATGATAAACACCTAATGAATGCAGTCTGAAGCTATGTTAATGAGTATTCTGGGCTCATAAAACTTTAGAAAGCTAAAGGTGCGTTATTAGATGAAAAACACCGAATCTTTCCTTGTCCTGTAAAGGTCAGCTTTTGTGAAGAATAAGATATGATCAAGTTTTAGGAGTTTTTAGAAAAGGAATTGCAAATACGACCTATTAGTAACTCATTGTCAAGACTGTTCAGAGGAAGCACCATGTCAGTGCAAGAAATTTGACTGTGGGGAAAAACCTCTAGCTAAAGATAAGTGCAATATTATCATGTAAATGCAGGTATTTCATTTTGATATAATGGAAATGCAGGGTCTGATTATTCTGAGCTCAAAACAATGGAAGAATTGCACCCAGCTGGGTATACAAGGCATTTCTGAAGGAGGTTCTTTATCTTGCTTTCAGCTAATTTTTATTCTAAAACAGGAACAGGAAAGGCTTCTTAGAAAGCTTTATTCTTTGGAAGTGGTAGAAGGTGAAGACTGCAATGGTAGTTTTCACTTAAGGCTCTACCTCCCTGCATTCTAAGGAAGAGGAATAAAGTGATAATCGCCTTGAAGTGTGTGTTATTCCACAATGCTAATGCCTTATGAAAACTGAGAATAGGATAAAATGATAGTCCTAACTCTCCTCCTGAAGAATGAAGGATTCCAGCTTCTGTCAGCTAACACTTCAAAAATGTAAGCATATTTGAAATATATTCTAAGTTCTAGAAAAACCTTAATTTCTCTGTTCGTAGGCAGCAGTAGTTTAAGGGTAACCAGTATCACAGGCTTCATCCTACAAAAACATGCTTGATAGAGACTACAGAATCATAGACTCATAGAATTCTTTGGGTTGGAAGAGACCCAAATGGATCTTGGAACCATCAACCTAACAATGACAATGGTCATTAAATCATGTCCCAAAGTGCCGTTTCTGCACATTCTTCAACACTTCCAGAGACAGTGAGTTCACCACCTCCCTGGGTAACCTACTCCAATACCTAACTACTGTTTCTGTTAAGAAATTTTTCCTAATCTCCAATCAGTACTGCTCTCTATTATATCCCAAAAGTCATGGCCATCTGGGGAAGTCCCCATGATTGGAAAAGGGGAAACATAAACCTCATTTTTCAAAAAGGGGAAGAAAGATGATCCAGGGAACTATAGGCCAGTCAGTCTCACCTCTGTGCCTGGTAAGATCTTGGAGCAGATCTTCCTGGAGGCACTGCTGAGGCAGAAGAATAACAAAGAGATGATTTGGTACATCCAGCACAGCTTCAACAAGGGCAAATCCTGCCTGACAAACCTGGTGGCTTTCTATGACAAGGTCACAACATCAATAGACAAAGGGAGAGCAGCCAACATAATTTATCTGGATCTGAGCAAAGCCTTTGACACTGTCCCATGTGATATCCTGATCTCCACGCTGGTAAAATATGGCTTTGATGTATGGATCACTTGATGGATAAAGAACTGGCTTGATGGCTGCACCCAAAGAGTGGCTGTCAGTGGGTTCATGTCCAAGTGAGGCCAGTGACAAGTAGAGTCCCTCAAGGATCAATACTGAGACTGGTCTTGTTTAACATCTTCATTGGTGACATGTACAGTGGTATTGAGTGCACCCTCAGAAAGTTCACTGACAACACTAAGCTATGTAGTGTGGCTGACACTCTGGATGGAAGGGATCCATCCAGAGGGATGCTGACAGGCTGGAGAGGTGAGGTTGAACAAGATCAAGTGCAGGGTCCTGCTTCTGGGTCAGGGCAATCCCAAGAACTGATAGAGGCTGGGCAGTGACTGGCTTGAGAGCAGCTCTGAAGAAAAGGGCTTGGGGATGCTGATGGATGAGAAGCTCAACATGAGCCATCAGTGTGCACTGGCAGCCCAGAAGGCTAATTGTATCCTGGGCTGCATCAAGAGAAGTGTGGCCATCAGGTTGAGAGAGGTGATTCTCCCCCTCTACTCTGGTGAACCCCACCTGGAGTACTGCATCCAGCTCTAGGGCCTCTATTACAAGAAGGATCTGGACATGCTGGAACATGTCCATATAAGGGCCACAAAGATGATCAGAGGGCTGGAGCACCTCTGCTATGAGGACAGGCTGAGAGAGCTGGGGCTGTTCAGTTTGGATAAGAGAAGGCTCTGAGGAGACCTTATTGTGGCCTTCCAGTATCTGAAGGGAGCCTACAAGAAAGCTGGTGAGGGACTTTATAGGATATTGGGTAGTGATAGGACTGGGGGGAATGGAGTAGAACTAGAAGTGGGTAAATTCAGATTGGGTGTTAGGAAGTTCTTCATCATGAAGATGGTGAGACACTGGAACAGATTGCCCAGGGAGGTGGTGGAGGCCCCATCTCCAGAAGTTTTTACAACAAGGCTGGACGTGGCTCTGAGCAACCTGATGTAGTGTGAGGTGTCTCTGCCCATGGCAGGTGGTTTGGAGCTAGATGATTCTTGGGGTCTGTTCCAGCCCTAACAATTCTATGATTCTATGAATCTAAACCTTCCCTGCACAATTTCAGGCCATTTCCTCTCATTCTGTCACCTGTTACTAGAGAGAAGAGCCCAAGCCCCACCTCACTGCATCCTCTCTGGTTGTTGTAGAGGGCAGTGCGGTCTCTCCTCAGCTTCCTCTTCTCCAGACTAAATAATCCCAGTTCCCTCAGCCACCTGTCATAAAACTTGTTATATAGACTGTTCACCAGACTTGTTGCCCTTCTGTAGACATGCTCCAGCACCTCACTCTGCTTGCAGCGACAGGTCCTGAACACAGCATTTGAGATGTGGCTTTATTAGTGCCAAAGACAAGGTCATGATCACTTTCCTATGGCTGGTCACATTATTCTTGATGCTGTTTGCCGCCTTGGCCACCTGAGCACACTGCTGACTCATGTTCACCCAGCTGTCAACCAACACCCCCAGCTCCTTTTATCCCCAGCAACTTTCCAGCCACTTTGTCCCAAACCTCTAGCATTGCATGGGGTTGTTGTTACCCAAGGGTAACCAGGGACCTGTCACTTGGCTGTATTAAACCTCATGCAGCTGACCTCAGCCCATTGATTCAGGCTGACCATGTCCATTTGCAGAGCCTTCCAACCTTCAAGCAGATCAATACCCTCACCCAATTTAGTGTCATCTGCAGACTTACTGAGGGTGCATTCAATTCCTTCTTCCATATCATCAGTAAAGATATTAAGGAGAACTGGCCCCACTACCGAGCCCTTGGAAACACCACCAGTGATTTTCTTGGGGATTAATTGGCCAAGGCAATAAAAATAGAATTACTTTTATTTTCCCAAAGCCTCTGTCCCCAGACTATATACAGAACTAGTTAAGGTTTATTTACAGGTTCTAATTTGGTCAGCAAATCTTCACAAGGAAGCTTATGGGCAAGTTTAGTAAATTAAGAAAGTCAGAAAATGGAAAAGGCTAAGCTACAAGACAGCTTTACCCCACTTATAAATCAGGCTGAGGAGGGAACCTAGGGAACTGTAGATTTTACTCATGGAGGTGAAGTAGGAATTTATCAGTGATCCCTGCTGAATTTCTCTGCAGCAGCCTCTGAAACTGCAAACTATATTCCAGTTGCAGATCCATGCCGTGAAATTTAATGCAAATAAAAACCCACCAAGGTCAAAGTGTCTGTAGACACAGCTTCCACAAGGCAAAGATCATGGAGAGATGTTGTCTTAGCAGCACAGGGGAAAAAGCCAAACTGCTGCCTTTTTCCCCAGCTCAGGGCAGCAAGCAGGAAGTCAGGACACGGTGGTCCAAGAGAAGCCAGGTCCGGGTGCTGCTGGCAGCTCTCTCTGGAATGGACCTAAGGACTTGCCAAATGTGCAGACTGGTGGGGGAGCAGCATGAACTGTGCAAGAGCAGGACTAGAGGGGAACCTCACAGAACGGTGCGAAAGTGGGAGCCATGCAAAAGCAGGAACCTTGTTCTTTTCAACTCGCTCTATGATTTTTCCTAGACAAAGTGTCCACTTGCCATATATACTGGGCACAAAGAATCCAGTTATCACCAGCCGATTCCAGCGTAGGCTTCCACATGAGTCAGCGCACATGTGGAAAGGGCACCTTTTGCTCTTCCTCCTTCAGGTCCACAAGCGTGGGGGGAGAGCAGTTTTTGTGCCTTCTTATCCCCCCATTCAAACCTCTGGAGACAGAGAGGGGGGAAGAAGAGATTTGGAGTGCCCCACAGCAACGAGTTATGGGCTGCCAACTGCATTTAGCTCCGGTCACCACCACTCCTTGAGCCTGGATGTCCAGTCAGTTCTTAAGCCAGCGAATCATCCACCCATCCAAACCATAAGCAGCTAATTTCTCCGAGAGGATGATGTGGGAAACAGTGTCAGATTCTTTAACCAAGTTCAGGTAAGCAACATCCACAGCCTTCCCATCATCCACTAAGTGAGTCACCTTGTCATAGAAGGAGATCAGGCTTGTCAAGCAGGACCTGCCCTTCATGAACTTGCGCAGACTGGGCCTGATCGTCTGGTTGCCCTGCACATGTTGTGTAATGGCACTCAAGATGATCTGCTTCATGACCTTCCCTGGCACTGAGGTTAGACTGACAGTCCTCCTTCTGACCCTTTTTGTAGATGGGCATCACGTTAAACCAGATTGGAAGGGGGAAGAGGCAAGGATCAGGCTAACTGAATACAAGCCTGCAACACGTATGGGATGGTGTGATGGCTCTGCTGCTATCTCAGGGGAGGTATGGGACAGTGAGCCATGTGATAAGGAGGATGCAAAGATCATTGAAGAGCTAGGATTCACATTAGTGCTTGGGAGTGATCAAGTAGGGAGAAGACCCTGACCTAGCAAAAAGGCACTTCAGCTGAAGTATATCTCTGCCAATGCATGGAACATGGGCAATAAGCAAGAGCTCAAAGCTGTTGTCCAGCAAGAAAATTGTGATAATATTTCCCTGATGGATCCCATAGCTGAACTGCTGTGTTGGATAGCTGTAGGCTCTTTAGAAGAACAGGCTCAGAGGGAGAGGCAGTGGGGTGGCCCTCTATGTTAGGGAAGGTCCAACTGTCTCAAGCATGACGATGGTGATGATAGGGTTAAATGCTTTTGGGTAAGAATCAAGGGAAAGGCCAGCAAGGCAGATGTCATGATGGGGGTCTGCTATAGACTACCCAACCAGGGTGCAGAAGTTGGTGAAGTGCTTTATAGGTGTCTGGGGAAGGTCTCAGAATTACTAGCCTTCGTTCTTGTGGGGGACTTAATTTTACTGGGTATCTACTGGAAATGCAACACAGAAGATAGGAAGCAATCCTAGAGATTCTTGGAGTGCATAGAAGATAATTTCGTAACTCAGCTGGTGAATGTGCCAGCATGGGATGGATCTCTATTAGATCTGCTGCTTGAAAACAGAGAACACCTAGTAGGAGATGTAAAGGTTGGTGGCTACCTTGGACAAAGTGATCATGAGATGGTGGAGTTTTCAATTCTTACCGAAGTTAGAAGGAGTCAGTAATTTTTGGACTTCTGGAGGGCAGACTCTGACTTGTTTAGAAGACTGATTTGATGGCATCCCCTGGAAGGTAGTCCTGAAGGACAGAGGTGTCCAGGAAGGCTGGACATTCCTCAAGGGGGAAATCTTCAGGGCACAGGAACAAGCAACCCCATGCATCAGACTACAAGCCAATGGGGCAGAAGATCAGCCTGGTTAAGCAGAAAGCTTTGGGTAGAACTCAGGAAGAAAAGCAAAGTCTACTGGCCGTGGAAGGAGGGGCAGGGAACTCAGGAAGAGGACAAGGCTCTTGCAACGATATGCAAGAAGAAAATCAGAAAGGCCAAAGTTCAACTAGAACTCAATCTGGCCGGTGTCATGAAAGGTAACAAAAAGAGCTTTTATGAGTATGTTAACAGTAAAAGAGGAGCCAGGGACAATGTCCACCCACTACTGGGTGTAGGAGGGAACCTGGTGACGAAAGACAGGCAGAAGATGAGCCTGCTGAACAACTACTTTGCCTCAGTATTTGTCAGTGTCACAAGCTCACCAAGTCACTCACCATTGTTAGCCAACAGTCCTGACTAATGGGGAGGTTCCAGCTGACTGGAGGCTAGCAAATGTGATGCCCATCTGCAGGCAGGTCTGAAAGGATGATCCAGGGAACTACAGGCCTGTCAGTCTGATCAGGGGTGCCAGGAAAGGTTCTGTATCAGGTCATCCTGAGTGCCATCATGTGGCACACACAAGACAAACAGGTAATGAGGCACAGTCTGCATGAGTTTGTGACTGGCAGCTCCTGTCTGACCAATCTAATCAGGTGACCCACCTAGTGTATGAGGGAAGGAACAGGGACACTGTCTGTCTGGACTTTAGTAAAGTCTTTGACACTGTCTCACACAGCATTCTCCTTCAGAAACTCCTGGCACAAGGCTTGGATTAATGCCTGGTTTAAACCTGACTGGATGGCCAGATCCAAAGAGTGGTGGTGAATGGGAGTTAAGTCTGGCTGGTGCCCAGTCACTAGTGGTGTCCCCTGAGGTCAGTACTGGGGCCTGTCCTCTCTAATATCTTTATTAATGCTCTGGATGAGAGGATCGAGTGCACTCTCAGTAAGTTTGCAGATGACACCAAGCTGCGTGGCTGTGTTGATCTGCTAAAGGATAGGGAAGCTTTTCAGCAGGATCTGAAATGGTTAGACTGATGGACCAAAGTGTGAATGTTTGAAGCTTAATGAGCTGCACCTGGGTCACAAAAGCCCCTTGGTAAAGGACAGACTTGAAGATTTGCGACTCTGAG
This sequence comes from Tricholaema leucomelas, assembly GCA_013400475.1. Taxonomy (NCBI): domain Eukaryota; kingdom Metazoa; phylum Chordata; class Aves; order Piciformes; family Lybiidae; genus Tricholaema lacrymosa; species Tricholaema leucomelas. The sequence continues at coordinate 7,271 of WAAF01011345.1, read as the reverse complement.
AGGGACCTGTGGGTTCAGGTTGACCATTGATTAATATGAATCAGCAGTGTGCCCAGGTGGCCAAGAAAGCCAATGACATCCAGGCTTGTATCAGAAATACTGTGGCCAGCAGAAACAGGGAGGTGGTCATCCCCCTGTACTTGTCACTGGTGAGACCACACCTTCATTACTGTGTTCAGTTCTGAGCCCCTCACTACAAGAAGGACATTGAGGTGCAGAGCACATGGCCTCTGAGAAGCATCTTAGGGAGCTGGAGTTGTTCAGCCTGGAGAAGAGAGACTGAGGGGAGACCTTATTGCTCTCTACAACTGCCTGAAGGGAGGTTGGAGCCAGGAGGGGTCCAGCCTCTTCTCCTTGATTGCAGGAGTAGAGGAAATCTTCACTGAAAGGTTTATCAAATGTTGGAATGGTCTTTCCATGGCAGTGGTGAAGTTACCATCCCTGGGGTGTTCAAGTGGCCTGTGGAGCTGGTACTTAGGGACATGGTTTAGTGTTGACCCCTCAGTGCTGGATCAAGGGTTGGACTCGATGATCTTTGAGGTCTCTTCCCACCAGGTATGTTCTGTGATTCTGTTTGCCAATCACCAGTCAGTTGGGATGTACCCAGCCATGGCTGCTGGTAAATGATGGAAAGTGGCTTTGTGAGCACATCCACCAGCTCCCTCAGTACTCCAGATACATGCTGGACACTGTTGTGTAGCATTGTCCTTCCTTTGTTAATTTCATGTGTGATGGATGTTATTTTTATTTGATCAGATCTACTATCAAAATCTCCGTATTAAAACTTCCTCTAAATTGTATCATTGTGTTTGATGCTGCATTGCAAACTAGAAGTGCTAATTGTGGAATTTACCTTTTTTTTTGGTGTTTGGTTTGGGGGGTTGTTTTGTTTTGATTTTTTTGTTTGTTTTGTTTTGCTTAATTCAAATTCAGGTGTAAGATCTGGCCCTTAAAAGGCACCTTGTTATATTTTCGCTAGTGACTAGGTACACTGGGCTACTTACTTAAGGATTAAAATTTTTGTCCTTCCAGTCTGTCTCCACTATACACCTAAACCAGTCTTGGAACAAATGTCTCCCTCCCTAAGATTAACTGGAAATGTGGGATTTATTTGTTACAGGTGTAACTCTGAGAACAAAGTACACTTTACAGTAAGTAAGGTGTTTCTGTAACACTGCCAGTCACAAATAGCTTGTTGTCTCTGCCTGCTGGTATCCTGAATTACACAATATTTGGTTACGGAGCTTCCTTAAAAAACTGCTGATTCCCATAGGCTTTTGTGCAGAGATCTGCACCTCTGCCCCATCTACGACATATGGATCAATGCCCTCAGTCTGTCTGCAATACTGTGGGCATAGTAGTGGACCCCATGTGTAGAGCACCCTGGTGGCACTGATGCTACCAAAATACTCTGTGATGCCAGGCCTCTATTTCTTACATGCACCTTTTCTGAGGTTTTGTAGGTAGCAAGTGAAAAGCCACAGTCTGAGAATTAAAAGCTAAAATGACAGTGGGGTAGTGTCCTGGTTCCAGCAGGGATGGATTTAATTTTCTTTCTAGTGTCTGCTATAGTGATGTGCTTTAGCTTTAGTATGAGAATGATGTTAATGATGATAATACACTGATATTTTAGTAGTTCTTAAGTAGTGATTATCCTAAATCAAGGCTTTTCAGTGTCCCACACTCTGCCAGTGAGCAGATGACCAAGAAGCTGGGAGGGGGTTATGGCTAGGTCAGTGGAAATGAACTATGCAAAGGGATATTCCATACTGTGGGATGCAATGCTCAGTATATAAACTAGGGGAAACTCTTCAGGAGTGGTTGTTTGCTCCTTGGATATCAATAAGTGGGTGGTGAACAATAGCACTGTGCATCACTTGTCATTTTGGGTTTAATTTCTCTCATTTTTATTGTTGCATTCCTTCTTATTATTGTTATTATTATATTTCATTATAGTTATTGTTATATTTTAATTATTTAGCCCATTATTTAACCCACGAGTTACACTTTTCTTTTAATACTCCCCATCCCACTATGAGAATGGAAAACCAAGTGGCTGCACTGCGCTTGGTTGCCAGCTGGGGTTAAGTCATGATAGCTTAAAGAAAAGATGGGGGGAAAAGAAAAATCTCATGCTGAAAAGCTTCTGGCAAAACCCAGAAAGGGACACACTACACACTTACTTTTCTTAAACAAATTTTCTTACCATTTTGTTGGGGCAGAAGTTGTTCTTAGCTGTTCTGAAAGCTTTTCAGAGGCACTGTTTTTTTTCTAGAAAGTACTAAGAATTAAAGGAGCTGTGTATCTCTCAAACACTTAAATATTTAACTAACTTTTTAATTTACACAATTCAATTTTGGAAGACATTACCTGTAAACCATATTGGCTTTTGCAGTTAGAGGCCGCTTTGAAATTCAACCCTGCACTGAATTGCTAGGCAATGAATTTCAGAGCACAACGACATTTGGGTGTCAATGTAAGTTGCTTAAGGATACCCTGTTCTTGATCACTTTACCTACAGGAGGTAGTACTTAAGAAAAAATAAGACACGCAGATCTGTAATCCAGTCCTAGACCATAGCTTTCTAAGCTACCTCAGTAGCATCTGCATAACTGCATCGTTCCTTTCACAGAGTACTGAAACAGAAAAAAGGTGCTTATGAAAAAAGAAATCCCCAACAATTACATAGTGCCTGTGAAATAAAGATGCAGGATGAGATTGGCATATTAGAAATCTTTTTGCAGCTCAGCCTTGCAGCATATTTCCACATAAAAGCAACTGCTGAATCATAAAAGCAAGTGCGTTTAAACGATGGAAACACGGTGCTTTGTGCACTTGCACTGACTTAACACTAATCAGCTCTAGAGCTAGGCAGTAAGTATTGCCTTCTACCTTAAAAAGGTACTTTAGCAATTAGGTCACAGCTGTTCTCACGAGTGTGAAAGTTGAGGAGCTACACTAATTGCTTTCTCTCCTTCTCACCAGCTCTTTCCTGATGGTATTTCTAAGCTCATCTACACGATGTTGAAGAGACTGTATCACATATGAAAATCTTCAGGGGATGTTTTCCCAACAAGGAACTAAGGTGTGACTAGCATCCAGGAAGTGGGTGGTAAGTTGGAATGAAATCTTTGTTAATGCTGAAGAGGCCATAAAACGTTCTTGTCAAATTCTGAAGTATGTAGTAACACCAAGTATTTCTTAGTGGTGTATCTGACTTACTGGACTTAATTTTGTCAGATGCAGCTGAAGTCAGCTCCCTCTCCTTACTGAGCTTTCGATTTGCAGTCTTAGTAGTTTGGAAACAGAAAACTATCTGCCCTCTCAATCCTTCTCTAGAAAAATGTTCAAAATATTTGACTGTACTGTTCACCTTTCTTACTGTTGCTAAATAAGAATGTAATTATTAACCAGTAATTGTTTTTTAAAGGAGTCTTGTCATTTCTGAATTACAGTCATATTTAATTTTGTTTTAGGATTTTTACTGTCATCTCCCTGGCAAAGTCACCAAATTACTGAGAAAGACAGACTGGCTCGTTTGGGTGTTTTTTGTTGTTCTTATTCCACCCCCCACCCCCGCTGAAATTGTTGAAGCTGTTATGAGCAGAGTGGAGGGCCGTTTTTTCAGCCCTGCAAAGCTACCTGGTGTTTGAAATGCTGAAGAGGAAATTCCGAGTTTGCCACAACTCGCGCCTCAGGCTGGTTGTGGGTCTAACTCTTATTTTAGTAATCATCTCGGTTTTGAAAGTTAACCAGAAACAAGACTTCTTAAATCGGAGACATCTAGAGCTGACAAAAGAAGATCCTATCAGCAATGTTAACTGCACCAAGATTATAGAGGGTGATACAGAAGAAATTCAAAAAGCAAAGCTTGAGGCGTTGTTGGTGTCATTTAAGAAGCGCCCCAGACTGACAACAAATGATTATATTAACATGACAGCAGACTGTGCCTCCTTCACCAAGACTAGGAGATACATTATGGAACCTCTTAGCCACGAAGAAGCAGAATTTCCAATTGCTTACTCAATAGTGGTTTATCACAAAATTGAGATGTTTGATAGACTTCTAAGATCAATCTACGCCCCTCAGAACTTGTACTGCATTCATGTTGACAAAAAGTCTCCAGAATCTTTTTTTGCTGCTGTAAAGGGAATAGTCTCATGCTTTGATAATGTCTTTATTTCCAGCCAGTTAGAAAGCGTTGTGTATGCTTCGTGGAGCAGGGTGCAGGCAGACATTAACTGCATGAAAGATCTCTACAGAAGAAGTTCTAACTGGAAATACCTAATAAACCTCTGTGGCATGGACTTTCCTATAAAGACCAACCAGGAAATGGTAGAGAAATTAAAAGCCCTTAAAGGTGTAAACAGTCTGGAAAGCGAAAAAATGCCTATTTACAAAGAAGTAAGGTGGAAAAAACACCATGAGATTATTGATGGTAAAATAAAGAATACAGGCATAGACAAACAACTGCCACCTCTCAGTACTCCAATTTTTTCTGGTAGTGCCTATTTTGTAGTTGGCAGAAGATTTGTAGAATACGTATTGGAAAACAGCAAAATACTTAAGTTCATTGAGTGGGCAAAAGACACCTATAGCCCTGATGAGTACCTGTGGGCAACACTTCAGAGAATCCCCGAAGTACCAGGTGCCGTTCCTTCTAGTAACAAGTACGATGTTTCTGACATGAATGCCATGGCCAGGTTTGTCAAGTGGCAGTATTTTGAAGGCGACATGTCCAAAGGTGCACCCTACCCACCATGCAGTGGAGTTCATGTTCGCTCTGTCTGTGTTTTTGGGGTAGGAGACCTGAACTGGATGCTACGAAACCACCACTTATTTGCTAACAAGTTTGACACTGATGTTGACCCTTTTGCCGTGAAGTGTTTGGAAGAGTATTTGCGGCACAAAGCTTTGTACCTGCGAAAGAACTGACCTGCTGCGTGCTCCTGTTATGAAACGGACACAAACAGCATACAGAAATGTACTTTAAACCACCGGTGGTGATGAGGCTGACAATGGATACAGTGGTTCTCACCATAGTGGTATGCTGGTGACAACACTCTCCCTGCCTTGTCCACAGACAAGGGGGAGAGAAGCCATGTCTCAAGTGAAAATGGGGATACTTTGCATTGCATACTGAAGCCTGGAATTTCAGATGCGAAACAGAAGACAGCAATTTTTGGAAGGCTGACTATTTGGAGTATTTATTAACTAAAACGTGCAATTGATAGACTTACTTTGGCTAAGCTATTTGTTTTAAGGCTTGGAAAATGCATGTTCGTGGTTACTCCTCATTTTTTCCTCCATGCAGATAATGCTAACTGGAAAGAAAAGATGAAGAGGGATTGGGAGGGAGCAGGGAATTAAAGCTGCTGGATTGCACAGACTTTGTACTGAGTACTGAAAGATCTCAGGAAAACATTAGAATTGATCTGAAAACCATTCAAAAGGGAATATGCCAATGCCAGCTGTCATAATTTAACTTGGATCTGATTGCTGTAGTTCTGTAGTGTTCTTAATCCTCCTGAAAATTTTATCTTCAGCGTGGAGTACCAAGGACTCGAGTTTCAATTTTTGTAGCCAAATCTTGCTTTTTGACTCTTAAATTCCCCTGATAATGTGATAAAAAGTTTATACACTAGTTTGTAACTACATGTTCTCAGGGAAACTTCAGTTTTGTGCCTGACTAGAATTACAGTTGTAATTTCACACTTCTTACTGTATCGGGAATCTTGCTTTTTGATCCAAAATGACTCAGGTTTCTCAGAAACCTTGAAAGAACTGTGTAAATGTCACTGATGAAACTGCTGGTTTCTTCTTTCTGTGAAGTTCACCTTGCATTCCATATTCTTTTAATGTTGAGTATGCAAAAGGAAAGTTAGTTTTATAAATTGTATTACCTCCTTCTGCAATTAAAATCCTTCTAAAAGCACCACCAAAAAATCCTAATGATGAAAACCTAAAGTGTTTTTTTTTTTCTGCCACACACAACTGAAGGCAAGTCCTACCTTTCCACGTTTGCTCATTTATTCACATGTCTGTGCTTGTTTAGATTCCACTGCTGCAGCTCATTTATTTCCTTTTTTTTTTTTTTTTTTTTTTAATTTATTTCTGGGGCAAGGGAAAGGAGGAAATCTGTATGAGTTTTGTTATGGGCTAGGTCCTTGCTTAGTTTGGCTGCTGCCATGTGGCACACAAGCATGGTGATGAGAGAACAGGACACTGTGAAGGACAGTATTTCTTTCCATATCAATATAGATTTGTAATGCATAGTTATTGCCAAGTGTCTCATCCAGCTGCTCAGATCACAGTGGAATTCATTACAGGCACTACTAAATGGAAAAAGAGACTAAGTCCTTATTTCTTGAACTTTTACTGTGATGGCAGCCTGTGTTTCTTACAAAGGTATTTTGTCATTAATTTTCTCATAAGGTGTGTCCCAGTACTTAGACATTAACATAACGAACTGTTTACTGTTGGTCATGAAAACATCTAGGGAGCAAGTGATTTAATCTGAAGTAGGGACTATTCTTGCCAATCTGCACCTTCAGAACCACTCGAAAGCTGTTTAGGGAATCTTCAAAGACTCTCACATGATGCACAAATAGGTAATGAACGCCTGGTGTGAAATACCCTGTTTTCTCCACCCTTTGGCTTTTCTACAAGAATGCTTTTGTTGGCAGTTGTGCCCTACCACCTTTGCACAGGCTACAAGAAGGTGTAATTTTGTTGCATACAGTACTGGGAGATTCCAGGAAGTCATGCTATATCTTCAGTAGAAAAGCAGGTGAGAGTTTAGGTTTTGGGTTTGGTTTGGGGTTTGTTTTTTTTAAAGAATTTTTAGCTAAAGACCAGCAGCATGGACAGCTGATATGAGACCAGAACTGCTAGTTCAAAGGGACAGAAAGATAATGAAGTACTCTGCACCAGGTGAACTGCTGATTCAGTTGTTTGGAATCTGCTAGACAGCTGGAGCACCAACCCCTTTACCTACCTATTCCAGCCTGCTTTGTACTCATGCGTTTGTGTAATACAAGTAATGCCTGTCTGTATCTCTGTGTAATGACATGGCTTCTGCAGAGAGATAGTGAAGATGGTACTTGACTAGGTGCTACAAATGTCAGATAGAGTCAAGAGAGATCTTGTGTACACTCACTGTGTGTTCTGTTCCGTAGAGAAGGAAAAAATATGAGAAGATTGCTGCTTGTTGTACAGTCTTCATGAAATAACATACATTAGTATCACAGTATCACCAAGGTTGAAAGAGA
>WAAF01011344.1:0-16844 GCA_013400475.1 Tricholaema leucomelas | reverse complement strand
CATTGGAATGGGCTGCCCAGGGAGGTGGTGGAGTGGCTGTGCCTGGAGGTGTTGAAGCCAAGCCTGGCTGGGGCACTTAGTGCCATGGTCTGGTTGGTTGGGCAGGGCTGGGTGCTAGGTTGGGCTGGCTGAGCTTGGAGCTCTCTTCCAACCTGCCTGATTGTATGATTCTGTGATTCCAAGACCTGTGCAGTTTTACTGCAAGCTGCACTGCAAGCTGCATTTAAATTGATTTATGAGCATGCACGCCGAGGTCTGAACCAGCTTCACCAAGGCAATTAAAAACCTGATGTTAGCTTAATTGGCTGGAGGTTTACTACAAGCAAAGCTTCAATGCTGAGCTGCTTCTGCAGAAGCATGGCACAGTGAGCTGTTAGTCTGGGCTGTCAAAGGCACATGTCCACACTGATGTCCTCTGTCCTTGGTGAGCAGATCACTGCAGCTGCTGACACCTATGTGATAACTGAGGACTCCCTCCCAGGAGGATCAAGCTCTGTAACACTGAATTTCAGCTTTTTCAGGCCAGATCTGTGTGCCTCAGTGGGAAGCAGTTCCCCTAGAATGTGACCCCAAGTGCCTGCCCTTTCTAGCTGGTAGATTAAACCCTCATTAACTTCTGTAAATACAAAGGCAGGAGGTGGTGAAGATCTGAGCCCATTGCTATCCCCAATCCCAGTGTACAGAGGCTTCAATTAAAGCTTTGCATTTAGCTCATCTTAGAATCAGAGAGTCACAGAATTACCCAAGTTGGAAGAGACCTTCAAAGCTCCTCCAGTCCAACCCCCTGCACTCAGCAGGGACATCCTCCACTAGAGCAGGTTGCCCACAGCCCTGTCCAGCCTCACCTTCAATATCTCCAGGGATGGGGCTTCAACCACCTCCCTGGGCAACCTGTTGCAGTATTCACCTCCCGGTGCAGAACTTGTTCCTCACATCCAACCTCAGTCTGCTCTGCTCTAGTCTGAAGCCATTGTCCCTCATCCTGTCCCTGCAGGCCTTTGCAAACAGCCTCCCTGCAGCCTTCTTTTAGCCCTTGTCAGGTACTGGCAGGCAGCTCTAAGGTCTCCCTGGAGCCTTCTCTTCTCCAGGCTGCACACCCCCAGCTCTCTCAGCCTGTCCTCATAGCAGAGTGCTCCAACCCCTTGATGACTTTTGTGACCTCCTCTGGACCTGCTCCATCAGGTCCATGTCCTTCCTGTATTGAGGGCTCCAGAAGGAGTTTTGGATGTTGAGTCTGTGATTCTGTGGATCTAGAGGGAGGAGAGCTCCATGTCCTTCTTGTATTGAGGGCTCCAGAGCTGGATGCAGCTCTCCAGGTGAGATCTCACCAGATCTTGCTTGACTGTTTTTTTCCTGTCCTGGGCACAACTTCTGTTTCTCTTAGTAGCACATAAGCACCTTAATTAAAGGATGTGAACTCAACCACAAACCTGCCAGCAGGGGTGAGCACAGCAAGCTGGGAGGAGTAACTTCTCTTGCTCCACTGATCTCATGCTCATTTGCAGCTCTGAACAGGAGCCAAGGCTTTCACAAGCATGTCTGTGCTGCTATGGCCTAGGAATTTGGTGCTATACTAAGTGAAATCACCAAGCAGGCAATTCTCAGCTACAACTAAAAGATTTCTCCTAATGAGAATTATTTTCCTGTAAACAAAAAAAAACCTCACCACAATTATTTGATGCTAAGATGCATAGAAAGAAGTTCTTAGTCTTGGTCAGGTATAAGCAAGACTATGCTGAGGCTATTCCAGATTGGTATTCCCACATGTGCTGGTTTGGATTCATGTTTCCAAAGGTAAAACCTTTCTTTTTGGTTTCTAGAATCATAAAACCATGGAATTGTTTGGGTTGGAAAAGCCTTCTAAGGTCATCCAGTCCAACCAGCAACCCAACCCCACCATGGCCATCAAACCCTGTCCCCAGGTGCCATGGCCACACATTCTTTGAACACCTCCAGGCATGGGGACTCTACCAACTCCTTGGGCAGCCTGTTCCAATTCCTGGCCACTCTTACAGCAAAGAAATCTTTCCTCAGCTCCAACCTAACTCTCCCCTGGCACAATTTCAGACTATTTTGTGTTGCTCTATCACCTGAACCTAGGGACAAGAGCCCAAACCCTACCTGGCCCCGACCTCCTTCCAAGGAGCTGTAGAGAGCAATGAGGTCTCCCCTCAACCTCCTCTTCTGCCAGTTCCCTCAGCTGCTGGTCTTTTTAGAAGGCCTTGAGTTCTTTCAGCAACCCCAGAGCTGACAGAGCCACAGGAGGTTTGCATGCTCATGGTGCCTGCCTAGGTGTGTACTCAGGGACCACATTCCAGCAGCGCTGGCATGGGGGCATGCTGTAACCCCAGCAATCTGACAGGAGGCCCTTGCTAAGTGCTGCTGAACAGGTCCCTATCCAGCCTGGTATCCAAGCTGTGTGCTGCAGCTGACAGGCTGGAGGGCAGGGATCCATCCAGAGGGATCTGGACAGGCTGGAGTGGTGGTTCAACAAGACCAAGTACAAGGTCCTGTACCTGGTTCAGGGCAAGCCCAAGCACTGATATAGGCTGTGCAGTGCTTGGCTTGAGAGCAGCCCTGAGGAGAGGGACTTGGTGGTGCTGGTGGAATAGAAGCTCAACAGGAGCCAGCAGTGTGCACTTGCAGCCCAGAGAGCAACCAGAGCCTGGGCTGCAGCAGGAGCAGTGTGGGCAGTAGGGGGAGGGAGGGGATTCTCCCCCTCTGCTCCACTCTGGTAAGACCTCACCTGGAGCACTGTGCCCAGTTCTGGAGCCACTACTACAGGAAAGATCTGGAGGTGCTGGAAGGTGCCCAGAGAAGGGCCACGAGGATGATCAGAGGGCTGGAGCTGCTCTGCTGTGGGGACAGGCTGAGAGAGTTGGGGCTGTGCAGTCTGGAGAGGAGAATGCTCCAAGGAGACCTTATTGTGGCCTTCCAGTGTCTGAAGGGGGCTGCAAGAAAGCTGGGGAGGGACTTTTGAGGCTGTCAGATAGTGATAGGAGTGGGGGGAATGGAGCAAAACTAAAGTGGGTAGATTCAGGTTGGATGTTAGGAAGAAGTTGTTGAGCAGGAGAGTGGTGAGAGGCTGGAATGGGTTGCCCAGGGAGGTGGTTGAGGCCCCATGGCTGGAGGTGTTTAAGGCCAGGCTGGCTGAGGCTGTGGGCAGCCTGCTCTAGGGTAGAGTGTCCCTGGGCATGGCAGGGGGGCTGGAACTGGCTGCTCCTTGTGGTGCCTTCCAACTCTGACAATTCTCTGATTCTCTGACCATGGGCTCTGGCATCCTGCTCACTGGAGTGACTCCCCAGGCCAGCCACCTGCTTTTTAAGGCAATGGTTTGCAATGAAATGTTGCTCTTGGGTTTGATTTGCTCACCTCGTGTCGCCTGCTGGTACCCCAGCTGAGAGCAGCTCTGCAAGGACACCTCTGCGCTGGAGAGCAGAGAGAATCTGATCAGAACTTGCTTATCCTTCTGTGCCACAGGCTCCCAGAGATCTCCTGCATAACCTCCCTCCCTTTGGTAATGATCCATGGAGCTGAGAGGCAATTTCCAGGCTCGAGTCCAAGCGCAGAAAGCTTCACACTGCTGTATTAACCTTTCGGCCCAGCTCTCACTCTGCTGCAGGGCTCAGCTCACACTGCTCCTCCTGCATCAAGAATCATACAATGGGCTGGCTTGGAAGGGAGCTCCAAAGCTCATCCAGTCCAGCCCCTCTGCACTCAGCAAGGAGATCCTCCACTAGAGCAGGTTGCCCACAGCCCTGTCCAGTCTCACCTTCACTGTCTCCAGGGATAGGAGATATTCAACCTCAGCCACCTCCCTGGGCAACCTGTTGCAGTGTTCCAGCAGCCTCCTGGTGCAGAACTTGTTCCTCACATCCGGTCTCAATCTGCTCTGCTTGAGTTTGAAGCCATTGCCCTTGCCCTGTCCCTGCAGGCCTTTGCAAACAGCCTCCCTGCAGCTTTCTTGTAGCCCTTGTCAAGTACTGGAAGGCAGCTCTAAGGTCTCTCTTGCAGCCTTCTCTTCTCCAGGCTGCACACCCTCAGCCTGTTCTCATAGAAGAGCTACTCCAACCCCCTGATCATTTTTGTGGCCTCCTCTGGACCCTCTCCATCAGTTCCATATTCTTCCTCTATTGAGGGCTCCAGAGCTGGACACAGTACCCCAGGTGAGAGCTCAGCAGAGCAGAGCAAAGTGGCAGAATCACCTCTCTGGAGAAGCCAACAGACCCTGGGACTCTCAGCACTGAGTTCAAAGCAGCATCTTCAGATCCACAAGCAGGATTTCATAGATTTCTTCATGACTGGGAATGATCTCAGCCAATGTTTTCCACTTTCACAGAATGGCAGGGGCTGGCAGGGACCTCTAAAGTTCAGCCAGTCCAACCCCCCTGCAGAACAGGATCACCTAGAGCAGAGCACACAGGAACACATCCAGGCAGCTCTTGAATATGTCCAGAGAGGGAGACTCCACAACGTCCCTGGGCAGCCTGGGCCAGGGCTCTGGCAGCTTCATAGGGGAAAAAACATTCTTCCTCTTTTTGCAATGAAACTTCCTATGCCTCAGCTTCCACTTTATCCTTAACAAAAGGATTTGGGATTCTTGGATTTTTTTAAGCTCCCCAAAGCTATTTGGTTCTGAACACTTCATCTAGGAGGCAAGTGAAGAGGAGCACTCAGTACAGATGTCCAAGTCCATGTTCAAAAGGCCACCTTGGCACTATGTGAAGCAGAGGAGGAGCTACAGATCAGGAAATGGGGATAGAAAGAGGACCTGCCAAAGTCAATGCCCCTAAATTCATGTCATACATCAAAGGGAGGCTTTGTCAGCTCTGGGTTTGCCAAAGCCCACAGTGAAATCCTCTCTCAGAGGTTAAGTCAGGGTAGTTCATCACAGCCCCCCAACAGCATTTGGCCTGCCACTTCTGCTTGCTCCTGGGCACTTGCACTGTGGGGCCCATGATGCTCTTCTATGGACAGTCTGGTTCACAGAATTAACAATCCCAGGATGATGGAGAGTGGCTTCCAGGAGGGTGGAGACTCCCTTTTGACAAGGAGTCCCATGGAAAAGTCAAAAGGGTGCTGGGGACAAGTTACAGCTGGGGACAAGTTACAGCTGGGGACATTCCCCTTGCACTCTTTCCCCATGAGCACAGTCAGGCACTGGAATCCTCTCCCAAGGGCAGCAGTGGAGTGCCCTGTGCTGGGCAGTTGGAAGGCTCAGCTTGGCAGGGTGCTGGGGCAGCTCATGGCAACTCTGCTGGCACCTGGAGAGCTTGGAGCTGATGATCCTTGGAGTCCCTTCCAGCCTGGCCCTCTGGACTTCTGAGAAGCTCTTTCTTGAGAAGAAATCTTCCACTTCTTGAGTGCCACCATGGCAGCCCATGGGAGGGAGGAAGCATCCATGCACTTTGTGCACTGCAGAGTGTAGCCAATTCCACAGCCCAGTGCAGGCCAGGAGCACAGCAGGACAGCCTCTGCCCTAGGTCAGCTGCTGCTGGACACCAACTAGTCAAGAACGTTGACTTGCAAGGAAAGGAAGGATGTGGGGACCTGAAGTACAGCTCCTGAGACACACTGCTGCTGGGCTGCAGCTGGGCTGGCTCCAAAGCATAGAAGCAGAGGATCAGAGAACTGTCTTGGCTGGAAAAGCCTCCTAAAGATGAAGTGAGCCAACACTGCTGCCTCAGGAGCCTGCTCAGCAGGCACTTGGGTGTTGCCCAGCACAAAAATGCTGTGAGAGGTCCTGCAGCTTCCACTTCTGAACTGTTAACTTAGCATCATAGAACTGTTTGGGATGGCAAAGCCTCCTGAGACCCAGCCAGTCCAACCATCAGCCCAACCCCACCATGGCCACTAACCCACATCCCAGAGTGCCATGGCCACATCCTTCTTGAACACCTCCAGGGATGAGGTCTCCACCACCTGCCTGGGCAGCCTGTTCTAATCTGTGATCACTCTTTTTAGGTCAAGAACTTTTTCCTAACCCTCCCTCACCCCTCCTCAACACTTCAGTTTGCAGCTAAATCCCAGCAGCCTGTCCCCTTTAGTGCCCCCTCATAAGAACAGCTTTGTGAACAGTTTGCATAATCAATACAATTTTCTCTTTCTTGCCCAGCATCATAGTGAGGAATTGAGGTCAGATCACAGAGTTCACCACCTAGAAGAGAATTCTTCCTCTTCAGTAAATATTGGTGCAGAGTGACTGCTCTGGCAACCTGGAGGGAAGGAGAGAGCAGGGAATTTACAGCACCTCTTTGGTTTGCAGGGTTGTCTGTGTTCCAGTAAAGCTTTTTAAACAGGCATCTAATATTTATATCTGCAGAGCTGAGGTTGGTTTAGCCTGGAGAAGAGGAGGCTCAGGGCTCTTCTCCCAGTTGAGGGTGCTGGAAGGTGTTTGGAGAAGGGCAGCAAGGCTGGGGAGGGGCCTGGAGCACAGCCCTGTGAGGAGAGGCTGAGGGAGCTGGGGGTGTGCAGCCTGCAGCAGAGGAGGCTCAGGGCAGAGCTCATTGCTGTCTGCAGCTCCCTGCAGGGAGGCTGTAGCCAGCTGGGGTTGGGCTCTGCTGCCAGGCAGCCAGCACCAGAAGAAGGGGACACAGCCTGAAGCTGTGCCAGGGCAGGTCTAGGCTGGATGTGAGGAGGAAGTTCCTGGCAGAGAGAGTGATTGGCATTGGAATGGGCTGCCCAGGGAGGTGGTGGAGTGGCCGTGCCTGGAGGTGTTGAAGCCAAGCCTGGCTGGGGCACTTAGTGCCATGGTCTGGTTGGGTGGGCAGGGCTGGGTGCTAGGTTGGGCTGGCTGAGCTTGGAGCTCTCTTCCAACCTGCTTGATTCTGTGATTCTATGATTCATTTGTTCCAGGGAATTTGGTGTGGGATTCTTTACTGTCCATGCAATGCTGTTCATAGGATCATAGGTGGCTTGGGCTGGAAGGGACCTTAATGATCACCTAGATTCTATGGTTCTATGATATACAAGACTTTGCTGGGAGCCAGGAAAGCCTTTCTGAGGAGCAACAATCAGATGCATTTCACAGAATNTCTCATCCTGTCATTACAGAACCTTGTCAGTAGTCCCTCCCTAGCCTCCCTGCAGCCCCTTTCAGATCCTGGAAGGCTCTCTCTGCTTTACTTGCTCTGCCAACTCTTTCACTTGCAATGATTTAGAGCATTAAGGTGATTTCTGTTGCTGGCTGCTGAGGAGTTCCCAGGACAGGTTTGTTTATTACGTGTAGCTTTACCAGCAGGGATGAGCAGAGGACTCTGAAACTGCTCCCTGCATGAGGAAGAAGAGGGAACAAGGTCAAGCTGCTGGTTGCAAGGCTTCTTCTGGAAAAGATGAGGTTGGTTTATTAAAGTCATAATCCATGCTGAGAGCTTTTAGCAGCTCAGCTCCTCAAATATAGAATCACAGAACTGTGTCAGGGTTGGAAGGGACCTCAAGCATCATCCAATTCCAACCCCTCTGCCATGAGCAGGGACTCCTCACACTAGGTCAGGTTGCCCAGAACCCCTTCCAGCCTGGCCTTAAAGACCTCCAGGGATGGAGCTTCCACCACCTCCCTGGGCAACCTGTGCCAGTGTCTTATTAGGTGTAGCTTTACCAGGAGGGATAAAGAGTGGCCTCTTAAACTGCTCTCTGCATGAGGAAGGAGAAGGAACAAGGTCAGGCTGCTGTTGCAAGGCTTCTGGAAAAAATTAGGTTGGTTTATTAAAGTCATAATCCATGCTGAGAGCTTCAAGCAGCACAGCTCCTCAGACACAGCAGCTCCTGCGTGAGAATCGAGTGCCCTTTGCCACGAATTTAATCTGGTTCTGCACAAACATCAGCAGCAGAGCACTTCTGGCTGCTTGGAGGGCAGAGGTGGGAAATCTGCCCCTGCAAATCTTGTGTTGTTGTTGGCAATGTGTTTTCCAGGCAGGAGAACAGCACAAAGCCATGGGTCTCACCAGGGCACTGCATGGAACCAGCACACAGCTGCTGCCTCTTGCCTCTGCTCAATCCGTTCAGTAAACATCTGAGAAGAGACTGGAATAGAATCAAAGAATGGTTTAGGTTGGAAGGGAACTCAAAGCTCAGCCAGTTCCAACCCCCTGCCATAGGCAGGGACACCTCCCACTTGAACAGGTGGCTCAAGGCTTCATCCAACCTGGCCTTGAACACCTCCAGGGAGGTTGTGGATGACAGAAGCACAGAATGTGCCTCTGCCCACCCATGCAGCCTGCCCAGGTCCCTCTGCAGGGCTCTCCTGCCCTCTAACGTCTCCACACCTGCTCTTAGCTTGGATTCTGAGCTCATTCATAGAATCACAGAACCATAGGATTGCTCAAGTTGGAAATTAATGTTTCTAACTCTCTGAGGGCTGTGGGTCAGGAGGAGGGGACAGGCTCTGCTCACTGCTCCCTGGCATAGGACAAGCAGCAATGGATGGAAGCTGCAGCACAGGAGGTGCACAAGGGGGAACTTGTTGGCTGGAAGGGTCCCAGAGCACTGGCACAGGTTCCCCAGAGAGGTTGTGGAGTCTCTTTCTCTGGAGCCTTTCCAGGCCTATCTGGATGTGTTCCTGTATGACCTGAGCTAGATTGTGTAGTCCTGCTCTGGCAGGGGGGTTGGACTTGATGATCTCTTTGGGTTCTTTCCAACCCCTGACACCCTGGGATCTGTGAGCTGTGATCCTGTGATCTCTAAGGTCATCCAGTCCCACCATCAACCCAGCACCACCATGGCCACTAAACCATGTTCCAAAGTGCCATGGCCACAGGGTTCTGGAACATCTCCAGGGATGGAAACTTCACCACCTTCCTGGGCAGCCTTTTCTAGTCCCTGACCCCTCTTGCAGCAAAGAAATTTTTCCTCATCTCTAACATGACCTCCCCTGGCACAGTTTCAGGCCATTGCCTCTTGCTCTATCTCTGGTTACTTGGCAGAAGAGACCAACACCAACCTCTGTGCAACCTCCTTTCAGGGAGCTGTAGAGAGCAATGAGGTCTCCCCTCAGCCTCCTTTTCTCAGCCTAAGCAACCCCAGCTCCCTCAGCTGCTCCTCCCCAGCCCTGGTCTCCAGACCCATCTCCAGTTCATAGTAACCCTTTGGTGCTTCTTGTGTTAGCTACAGCAACCCAGGATGTCCTCTCTAGCACAGATGGAGGCTGCTTTCCATACCAGCACAGCCAAGCTTGGCTGCGTTGTTAAATGATCATTGTCTGATCTCATCATCAAGCATCACAAGGACTAAGAAGACACTGCAGCTGCTTCACAGCTGTAGGAATTGAAGCACTGAGGGGCTCAGTGAATGCAAGATTGCTGTGTACTCAGTGTCCTCTTCCACAGTCATTATTTATGTAGCTGGGATAAATACAGAGGAAAAAGAAAAGCTCTTGGCAAATCATGCACCTGCAAAACTATGAAGTGCAGGGCTGCAGGGGACTGAGATTCCTCACTGCTGGGCAGCTATGGACAGAGGATCTTGCCCTAAGAAGTTCCTACAGCTTTCCAGGACAGGATTTCCTCTCCCCTATACTTCTTCCCTATATAGAAACATAGAATCAAGAAGGTTGGAAAAGACCTCCAAGCTCATCCAGCCCAATCTAGCACCCACCCCTGGCCAATCACCCATGGAATCATGGAATCATGGAATCATAGAATCAGTCAGGGTTGGAAGGGACCACAAGGAGCAGCCAGTTCCAACCTCCCTGCCATACCCAGGGACACCCTACCCTAGAGCAGGCTGCACACAGCCTCAGCCAGCCTGGCCTGAAACACCTCCAGCCATGGGGCCTCAACCACCTCCCTGGGCAACCCATTCCAGCCTCTCACCACTCTCATGCTCAACAACTTCCTCCTCACCTCCAGCCTCACTCTCCCCACCTCCAGCTTTGCTCCATTCCCCCCACTCCTGCCACTCCCTGACAGCCTCAAAAGTCCCTCCCCAGCTTTTTTGTAGCCCACTTCAGATCCTGGAAGGCCACAAGAAGGTCACCTGGGAGCCTCCTCTGCTCCAGCCTGCACAGCCCCAACTCTTTCAGTCTGTGCTCACAGCAGAGCTGCTGCAGCCCTCTCAGCATCCTCCTGGCCCTGCTCTGGACACTCTCCAGCATCTCCACAGCCCTCTTGTCCCAGTGGCTCCAAAACTGGATGCAGTACTCCAGGTGGGGTCTCAGCAGAGCAGAGCAGAGGGGGAGAATCCCCTCCCTGGCCCTGCTGGCCACACTTCTGCTGCTGCAGCCCAGGCTCTGCTTGGCTTTTTGGGCTGCAAGTGCACACTGCTGGCTGCTGTTGACTTCTGGTCCAGCAGCACCCCCAAGTCCCTCTGCTCAGGGCTGCTCTCCAGCCACTCACTGCCCAGCCTGGATTGGTGCTTGGCATTGCCTCCACCCAGCTGCAGGACCTTGCACTTGCTCTTGTTGAACCTCCTGAGGTTGGCTTGTGCCCACCTCTGCAGCCTGTCCAGACCATGGCACTCCAGGGAGGTGTGCACAGTGATGGCTTTTGTGTGTTCCTCTTGCTCTTGCCTGCTCCCTGAACCTGTCACTTTTCACCACTGCTGCACCTCAGGGGCTTCAGGTTCTTGGGCACAGGCAGAGGAGCAAGCAGTGAGAACAGAATGGAACTGCAAATCCCAGTTTAAAGATCATAGGAGAAACTCTCCTGCAGCCCAGCAGTGCTGATTTCTCACCTGTTTCATCAGCAGGATTTGGCTGTTGAAATCCACAGCAAATCTTTCAGTTAACCTCTAATGAGGAACTGCAGAAAGCAGTTCAGGCTCTGGTGGACCTCCAGTACAGGGGGATGGATGTGGCCACTCTCAGTTGTTCATCAGACAGCAGAGATAATTGCCAGATGAGCAGCTCCACCTCCACGTGCAGCAGATACTCCCCCCCCACCCATACCTGCTGCTTTGCCCACAGCTCTTCCCCTCTTGTCCCTTTTTCTCTCCTCTTCCTCAATAATCAACCCCCAAGAGGCTGATTTGAGTTTTGGGTTGACAGTTTATAGATTCCTAGAATGGGTTGGTTAGGAAGGACCTTAGAGATCATTCAGTGCCAACCTCTTCTGTCATGGCAGGGACACCTGCCACCAGCATAGGTTGCTCAAGGCCTCACCCAAGCTGCCCTTGAACACCTCCCAGGGAGAAGGCATCCACAACTTCCCTGGGCAACCTGTGCCAGTGCCTCCCCACCCACTCTAAAGCACTTCTTCCACATCTCCAATCTCAGTCTCCTCTTTTCCAGCTCAAAGCCATTTTTCCTCATCCTGTCATTCCCAGCCCTTGTTAAAAGACCCTCCCCAGCTCTCCAGTGGTCCCTTCAGGTACTGGAAGGCTGCTCTAAGGTCCCCTGGAGCCTTCCCTCCTCCAGGCTGAATAGCCTCAACTATTAATAGTTTCACAGCATCACAGAACTGCCTAGATAGGAAAAGCCCTTTAAAATCGACTCCAATCATTCACCTAACACTGACAAGTCCCAAACTGAACCACATCCCTAAACACTCCATCCACAGGGCTCTTAAACACCTCCATGGCTGGGGACCACCTCCTTGGGCAAGCTGTTCAAAACCTGATGACCCTTTCAGCATAGAGCTTGTGGTGGTTGTGTTTATTCTTCCCTCTGCTTTCCCTCAGCAACTCTAAGAGCAAAACCCTTAAAAGCCAAGGGAAACAAGAACTGGAGGAAGGATGAGACCCAAGGGCTTTGGGGTTGTTTCACCCAGCATAGCCTATTGCATTGGCTGGCTGCATGGAGCCTCTGCAGGGGACAGCAGGAGCAAACAAATGTCCTCTCCCCCTTTCTCTCCAGGAATTATCACAGCTTTGTGCTGAATCCTGAGGCATTTGCCTCTCCCCAGGGAGCTGCAAGGAGTCACACAAGCAGGGATGGGCTGAGGGGACTGAGAGGGGAATTCCACGCAGGGAGGTTTAAGTTAATGGAGTGTGGCAGAGAGAAGAAAGCTTTGTTTTCCCTCTTCCCAACCAGAAAATCCCATGAGGATTAAAGCACTGAATCAAAGCTGGGCTGACAAGAGACTTTGAGGTGAAAGCAGCAGGCTTTGGGGAAGAGAGGTAATCTGCAGAAGGCTCTGCCCAAAGCAAAGCTGACCTGGTCACACCTGAGAAGAAGAGATTAACACCTGAGTGTAACTTGTGGTGTGGTGAAATGAGGTGAGCCAGAGCAGGATGCTTTGGGGCACTGAGCAACAGCAGATCTGCAGCAGCAGCTCTCAATTTCTCTGCTGAGGAAGCTTGAGGTAGAAGCAGGGGGCAGAGGGAGGACTTCTCACAAGCTGCTGCAGACAGTTCCTCTCTGTGAGCTTTCCTCAAGCATCCAGAGCTCATCTGGAGCCCTCCAGCACTGCTGATCTCTGCACAGCCCAATGCTTGGCTTTTCCCTATCCAGCTCCCACTCCCACACTGCTCTCCCAGCCCCTACAGGAGATGATTTCACCCTTGACACCACCTTCAGGAGCATCAGCAGCTCCAGCACAACGAAAGGAGCAGTGCTGGAGCAATGTGCCATGTTACAGGATCATTTTGCCTCTAAGGGACCTCTAAGATGATCAAATCCAACAGTTAAGCCAGCACTGCCA
Organism: Tricholaema leucomelas; assembly: GCA_013400475.1. Taxonomy (NCBI): domain Eukaryota; kingdom Metazoa; phylum Chordata; class Aves; order Piciformes; family Lybiidae; genus Tricholaema lacrymosa; species Tricholaema leucomelas. The sequence continues at coordinate 4,269 of WAAF01011344.1, read as the reverse complement.
GGTGCCCACTGAACCACAACCCTCAACAGGGTTGAATGCCCCAGGGAAGCTGCAAAGGATTCCTGGTGTGTTCAGAAGCCAGGCTGCTGCAGGGCTTTGTGCAGCTGGAGAGTTGTTTGGTTTGGTTTTGGGGGGGTATGTGGGCAAGCCTTGCCAGGCTGGATGGGTGGGCAGAGGCCAATGGGATGAGATTGGACAAGGCCTAGGGCAGGGTTCTACACTTTGGCCACAACAACCCCAAGCAGCACTACAGGCTGGGGACAGAGTGGCTGAGGGCAGCCAGGCAGAGAGGGAGCTGGGGGTGCTGGGAGAGAGGAGCTGAAGAGGAGGCAGCAGTGCCCAGGTGGGCAGCAGAGCCAATGGCATCCTGGGCTGGCTCAGGAGCAGTGTGGGCAGCAGGACAAGGGAGGTTCTTCTGCCCCTGTGCTCAGCACTGCTCAGGACACAGCTTGAGTGCTGTGTCCAGTTCTGGGCTCCTCCATTCAGGAGAGATGCTGAGGTGCTGGAAGGTGTTTGGAGAAAGGCAGCAAGGCTTGGGAGGGGCCTGGAGCACAGCCCTGTGAGGAGAGGCTGAGGGAGCTGGGGGGGTGCAGCCTGCAGCAGAGGCGGCTCAGGGCAGAGCTCATTGCTGTCTGCAGCTCCCTGCAGGGCGGCTGTAGCCAGCTGGGGTTGGGCTCTGCTGCCAGGCAGCCAGGGACAGAAGGGGACACAGCCTGAAGCTGTGCCAGGGCAGGTCTAGGCTGGATGTTAGGAGGAAGTTGTTGTCAGAGAGAGTGATTGGCATTGGAATGGGCTGCCCAGGGAGGTGGTGGAGTGGCTGTGCCTGGAGGTGTTGAAGCCAAGCCTGGCTGGGGCACTTAGTGCCATGGTCTGGTTGGTTGGGCAGGGCTGGGTGCTAGGTTGGGCTGGATGAGCTTGGAGCTCTCTTCCAACCTGGTTGGTTCTATGATTCTATGAACTGAGCTGTGATAAGAGCCCATGTGTGAGTGGCTGTGCAGCTCGCTCTCTGCACCACTAGTTGTAACTTGCTTGTGTAGGTGATCCTGGAGCAAGCTTCCTCGCAGCACTCACGCTAGGAAGGTCAGACAGGGTAACCAAAACCCTGTGAGTCAGATGCTTTGATGAAGGGATGCTGCCTTGAGCATTGATTTGGGTGTTGGTACATAGTGAGTATCCTGGAGGTGGCAGATGAGAGACTGGAGGATCTGTCAGTTTTTCTCAATTGGATTTTGGGTGGGAGCTGGTGAGTAAGGCTGAGCTGGAGGAGGGTGCCAGCCTCTTCAGCTGTGTTAGCCAGCAGAAACAGGAATGGGGAGGCAGAGAAGAAGCATCAGACAGAAAATGCAGAGGACTGAGAATTAATTTTTGTCTATCTTGAGAGTGAGTTTTTAACTGCTCTGTCACTTCATTCTCCACCCATACTGCTCCTTTCTGAAGCTGCTCCTGCTTGCTCCCAGAGAGTTATTGTAATGTTGAGGTTTGGGATGCATCCTCACTTAGTGAAGGAGGAAATCTGCATTCACATGAGAACAGCAAATGGCTGGAGCTTGACTTGTGCTGGTCCAGAAGAAGCATCCTGAAGAAAACTGAGTCTTTGCATTGCATGAGGCCATTCTCATATGCACAAAACCTGTGTGAGAAGCCTGCAGGTGAAAGTGTTGTGCAGAGCTGCAATGTAGGGACATGCTGGAAGGTGTCCAGAGCAGGGCCACAAGGATGATCAGAGGGCTGGAGCTGCTCTGCTAAGAGGACAGGCTGAGAGAGTTGGGGGTGTCCAGTCTGGTGAGGAGAAGACTCTGAGGTGACCTTATTGTGGCCTTCCAGTATCTGAAGGAGGCTACAAGAAAGCTGGGGAGGGACTTTTGAGGGTGTTGGGTAGTGATAGGACTGGGAGGAATGGATCCAAGGTAGAGGAGAGGAGATTCAGATTGGATGTTAGGAAGAAGTTCTTCAGCATGAGGATGGTGAGAGCCTGGCACAGGTTGCCCAGAGAGGTGGTGGAAGCCTCACCCCTGGAGGTGTTTAAGGCCAGGCTGGATGTAGCTCTGGGCAACCTGCTCTAGTGCGAGATGTCCCTGCCCATGGCAGGGACATTGGAGCTGGATGCTTCTTGAGGTCCCTTCCAGGTCTGACAGTGCTGTGATTGGATCATGAAGCCATCAAACAGAGGTCTTTGGTATTAATATAATCGTTTGTAGGTTTTTCTTCCCTCTCCCCCCCCCTTTCTTAATTGGCTGTCAGCCACGGGGGAAGGTTACTCTGTTAGACAAGCTGGGAAATGACAATGACAGGATTATAATGAAGTGCCAGGACATGCAGCCAACACAATTACCAGGCTGTTATTCCACTGGATGATGTGCTAAAGAAGCTCATAAAGATGTTGTAAGGAATATAAATCGTGGGGCATGTGTACAGGTGGGGAGGGAAATGTTTCCTCTTTTGCTAAAGCCCATCCAGTGCTAAGGAACTCCCTGGGAAGAGACCTTTGTGCCCGCGGAGAGCTCTCCTGCTTCACAATGGTTCTAGCAGCCAGCAGCCTTCGTTCTTTGACTTCTTTCCTTCCTCCCTCCCTCCCNTCCTTTCCTTTCCTTTCCTTTCCTTTCCTTTCCTTTCCTTTCCTTTCCTTTCCTTTCCTTTCCTTTCCTTTCCTTTCCTTTCCTTTCCTTTCCTTTCCTTTCCTTTCCTTTCCTTTCCTTTCCTTTCCTTTCCTTTCCTTTCCTTTCCTTTCCTTTCCTTTCCTTTCCTTTCCTTTCCTTTCCTTTCCTTTCCTTTCCTTTCCTTTCCTTTCCTTTCCTTTCCTTTCCTTTCCTTTCCTTTCCTTTCCTTTCCTTTCCTTTCCTTTCCTTTCCTTTCCTTTCCTTTCCTTTCCTTTCCTTTCCTTTCCTTTCCTTTCCTTTCCTTTCCTTTCCTTTCCTTTCCTTTCCTTTCCTTTCCTTTCCTTTCCTTTCCTTTCCTTTCCTTTCCTTTCCTTTCCTTTCCTTTCCTTTCCTTTCCTTTCCTTTCCTTTCCTTTCCTTTCCTTTCCTTTCCTTTCCTTTCCTTTCCTTTCCTTTCCTTTCCTTTCCTTTCCTTTCCTTTCCTTTCCTTTCCTTTCCTTTCCTTTCCTTTCCTTTCCTTTCCTTTCCTTTTCTTCCTCCCTTTCTTTCTCCTTTTCTCTCTGTCTCTTTTCTTTTTTCCTCTTTCTTTCTTGCCTTCTTTCCTTCTTTCCTTCCCTCTTTCTCTTTTCTTTCTCTCTTTGTCTCATTCTCTTTTCTTTCTTTCTTTCTTCCTTTCTTGAGCCCTGTAAGGAGAGGCTGAGGGAGCTGGGGGTGTGCAGCCTGCAGCAGAGGAGGCTCAGGGCAGAGCTCATTGCTGTCTGCAGCTCCCTGCAGGGAGGCTGTAGCCAGCTGGGGTTGGGCTCTGCTGCCAGGCAGCCAGCAACAGAACAAGAGGACTCAGCCTGAAGCTGTGCCAGGGCAGGTCTAGGCTGGATGTGAGGAGGAAGTTCCTGGCAGAGAGAGTGATTGGCATTGGAATGGGCTGCCCAGGGAGGTGGTGGAGTGGCTGTGGCTGGAGGTGTTGAAGCCAAGCCTGGCTGGGGCACTTAGTGCCATGGTCTGGTTGCTTGGGCAGGGCTGGGTGCTAGGTTGGGCTGGCTGAGCTTGGAGCTCTCTTCCAACCTGGCTGATTCTATGAAACCCTTTCTCATCTTTTAATTGCCATGGCTCTCTGCTGTCCTGCACAAAGCTCAGGTTTCACATGGTCACATTTTATCAGGCTGAGAATCTCAGGGCTTTGAAATGAAGTGTAAAAGAAGTTCAGATTTTCTCCACAGTCTGGTTTGATTTTGTAATTTATCATTTTTTTTCCCCATCTAAGGCATTTTGGTAATTTGAACTCTTTAAGAACATTTAGAGCTTTGAATTCCAGCCTAACATGCTGAATTGGCAGCCCTTGAAGTGCTCCTGGTATCTGTGAACTGCTCCCAGCACCTCCAATACCTTAATTCCTCTTTGAAGGCTAATCAAGGGCAGCTTCAGTCTGAATGAATAAATGTCCAAATGAAAGGCTGGTTCCTTACTCTCCAAAACACCCTGGGCTCCTCTGGAGCAGCAATGCAGGATCTGGGCCTTCTGGTTGGACTTTCATCTCATTAAACTGAAGGAAAAGCAAAGAAAGGCAGATTTTGCCAAGCCTGCATTGGTACAAAGTTTGGAGCTGGTGAACTTGATTGACTGCCATAGTAGTTGGTAATGAACTCCCAGCTGAGGGAGCTGGGGGTGTGCAGCCT
>WAAF01011343.1:28500-44938 GCA_013400475.1 Tricholaema leucomelas | reverse complement strand
GATATTTACAATACATATACAGTTATATATAGAAATATATAAGGTACAAGATAATACAGAAACACAACAGCCCTCCCAGAAACCTGGGTCCCCAGGAGGGGCTCCCAACCAGCCTTCCACCTTCTCCCACCCCTCTACCTTACCCCAGATGTTGTCTTGTGCCCAAGGACGAATGGAGGGTCGGCCAGGGGGGTTAGGAAGCAGGTGGATTAATCAGGTTAGGTTAGAGAGAAAAATGCAGGCCAGAGCCCAGACGGAGTGACTCTCTTATCTATGTTTGGATTCTTGCTCCTATATCTTTCATCAAGCCTGTAAGTGAAGTAGACATCACCATTGTTTCCCTTTCACAGCCTGTAATTTAGTTCTTCTCACCAAAACATTCTAGCTAGCTTCAAACTAGCACAGCAATGTAGGCCCTCTGCTGAATGAGGGAATGCCTTGGTGACAGAGGACACAAAGAAGGCAGAGTTACTAAATGCCTTCTTTGTCTCTGTATGTACAGCTGGAGCCTCTGACACTTGAGGCACCAGAGGAGAGCATGACAAAGGAATTGTTGAGGACTGGGTTAAGGAACAGTTAAGTAATCTGGAGTGTGGCAGTGTGGAGTGTTAAGTAGTCAGGCAGTCTGAGTGATCAGATAGTGAGGTGGATTGGGAAACTGGATGAAGAAAAGCAGACAGAGAGTTGTGGTCAATGGGATGGAGTCTAGTCAGAGGCCTGTGACTAGTGGGGCCCACACGGGTCAGTAGCGGGACAAGTTCTGTTCACTATATTCATCAATGACCCGAATGAGGGCACATTGTCAGCGAGTTTGCTGATGACACAAAGCTGGGTGGAGTGGCTGCCACAGCAGAAGGATGTGCTGGCATTCAGTGAGACTTGGACAACCTGGAGGGCTGGACAGGGAGAAATCTAATGAAATTCAACAAAGGCAAGTGTAGAATCTTGCACCTGGGAAAGAACAACTCCAACAGGTTGGGGACCGACCTGTTGGAAAGCAGCAAAGGGGAAAAGGATTTGGGGGTCCTAGTGGATGGGAGGTTGACCATGAGCCAGCAATGATCTCTTGTGGCCAGGAGGGCCAATGNGTCCTGCCTTGCCTAGGCATGTTTTTCTGCTCTACCAGAGAGGCAAGCATGGGAAAAGAAGACAAAAAGACACAAAAGAACCTGTAGCCACTGAGTCTGGCCTGCCCAGGATCCTGTGGTAAGGTACACACACTTAGCTTCTGCCTGCCTAGCGCAAGGCCTGTGCTTTTCGCAAGTAAGGGAAAAGTGAGCCTGTGGCTTTGCCAAACACAGTAAGGTTTGGCTAACTGCCATCCTGATTGGCTATTCTGTGTCCAAAGGGCAATTAATCTTGGCCCACATTGATAAAAGGAGATACACAGGTAAACAATGTGTCTTTGCTTCCCTGCTCTCTCTGCTGTGCTCAGCTGTGCTCTGTCGTTGCCTGCTGCAATTGCCTACTGCCTTATTGTTTGCTGGGGAACTCCACTGCTGCCAGTTACCAGGAGCAGACCCTGGATGCCTGCATGTGATTGGCCTGTGTGGCCAGCGTGACATCATGCTGAGACTGCATGGCATCCTGCTTAGAAGTCCTGGATATACAGATTGTCCAGAAGAAGCCAGGAGACAAGATCAGAGATTGTCTGCCTCTTTCCTCAGAAGCCAGGAAGATTTAAATTTCAATGTCCAACAAGACAGAGTCCCCTGGAAGCATTTGGGCACTGTCTGAACTGTGACTAAGCTCTGCGAGTGGGTAATAAGAATTTGTGAGTAAATGCTTAAATGCCGCTTTGTAACTCTTCATTGCCTTATGCCATAAGCAGAAGGTGCTCCTTGAGCCCATCTACTGCACATTGACTGCAAGTGGCATTTGACCACAGGAATCTCTTCCAGTTCAATTAATGTTTATATATTTTGCTGGCTATTACTAGATCTGGATATTATCAATAGAATGTTTCCATGACCGTGTAAGAACTGAAATACTATTAAAATTAGTGCTTGGGAGTGGCAAGAGTTCTGAATAGCAAAATTAATAAGTAATGTTAATTTTGGAAAAATATAATCTCACATCAATTAATTTTCCATTCTGCAACACCAGGGGAGTTGTGGAGTCTCCCTCACTGGAGATATTCAAAACTCACCTGGACACATTCCTGTGTGATCCTGCTCTGTCAGGGGGTTGGACTCAGTGATCTTTCGAGGTCCCTGGGTTGGACTGGATGATCTTTCAAGGTCACTTCCAACCCCTGACATTCTGTGATTCTGTGATTCAATTCCTTATCCACTGAGAAGTCCACTCATTGAATCCATGTCTGTCCAAGTTAGAGACCAGGATGACATGGAGAAGACTGCACAAGCCTGGGTAGACAACATCACTTGCTTTTCCCTTGTCCATCAAAGCTGTTACCCCATCACAAAAGGCCAACAGATTTGTCAGGCATGATTTGTCCTTGGTGAAGCCATGTTGGCTGTCACCAGTCATCTCCTTGTTTTTTTCCTGTGCCTCAGCAGAGTTTTCAGGAGGATCTGCTCCCTGATCTTGCCAGGCACAGGAGTGAAATTGCTTGTACATCTGACTGGCCCAATATTTGAGTTGGGTTCTAGTCCCATTTTAAAGGCAGGTTATAAATTATGTACCTTACTAGTGCATATACCCAGGCAAATAGATTAAAATCCTACTTTAAGTCTGACATTCCAGCCTCCCAGAAGGATTGAAACTGGAAGTAATAATTATGTGTCCCAGATGGGGAAGGTTTTTTTTAAGGAAGTTATGTTCAAAATGTCTTTCTACTTCAGGATATGGTAACTTCAATGATTAGGCAAGTAAAGACCACCACCAGTCCCATACAAAAGATCATCTTTTCTTGAAGAAAAAGATCTCAATGTGGTTGTGCATCTGCGTTCCATGTTACAGGAAAATTGTGTATAAACAAATATGCCAGAATATAAATATAGAATCATAGAATCATAGGTTGGGAAGGACCTTAGAGATCATGTAGTTTCAATCCTCCACCACAGGCAGGGGCACCTCCCTAACCTAGCCTTGAACACCTCCAAGGAAGGAGCATCAACAACCTCCCTGGGCAACCTGTACCAGTGTCTCACCACCCTCACTTTAAAGAACTTCCTCTTTAAATCTCCCCTCTGACAGTTTAAACCCATTACTCCTCATCCTGTCATTACAAGATGTTGTAAATAGTCCCTCCCCAGCCTTCCTGTAGACCCCCTTCAGATACTGAAAGGCCACTACAAAGTCTCCTTGAAGCCTTATCTTCTCCAGGCTGAAGAGCCCCAGCTCTTCCAGCCTGTCCTCTTAGGAGAGCTGCTCCAGCCCTGTGATCATTTTAATGGCCCTCCTCTGGACTTGTTCCAACAGTTCGATGTCCCTCTTGTTTTGGAGGCTCCAGAACTGCACACAATACTCCAGGAGGTGTCGGATGAAAGCAGAATAAAGAGGGAGAATCTCCATCCTTGCCCTGCTGGTGATGGTTCTCTTGATGCAGCCCAGGACATGGTTGCTGTCTGGGCTGCATGTGCACACTGCCAGCTCATGTTGAGATTTTCATCAACCCAGACCCCCAGGTCTTCTTTTGCAGGGCTGCTCTCCAGCCATTCACTGCCCAGCCTGTATTTGTGCTTGGGATTGCACCAACTCAGGTGCAGGACCTTGTTATGAAAGGGTAATTAATTAATGTGAGATGGATTTTTTCCAAAATTAATATTGTTTATTAATTTTTATATTCAGAACTCTTGCCACCCCAACCACTAATTTTAAGAATAATCAGTTCTTGCCTGGTCATAGAAGCATTTTACAGGTAATAACTAGATCTGGAAATAACTTGCAAAAATATATACATTAACTGAACTGGAAGAGAAGATTCTTGCAGCCAAATACTTCTGGTCAGTATACTGCTTGTCCACTAGATGGATTCAAGCAACTCTTTTCTGCTTATGGCAGAAGGCAATGGTGAATTACAAGAGGCTTTAAGCACTTACTCACAAAATATTATTACCCAACTCGTGGGGCTAGCTACAGCTTCCAGCAGTATCCAAACGCTTTCAGGGAATTCTGTCTTTCTTGTCAAATGGTGAGACTTCTGATTGTTCCCAGGCTTGAGAGTGCTGGGCAAGGAGGCAGACAATCTCTGACCTGGTCCTCAGGACAATCTGTATATCTCCAGGACTTCCTGTCTTGGCAGAAGACTTTCAGAAAGTAGGCAGGATATCTTGTGATGTGCAGTCTCAGAATGATGTCACACTAACTACGCAGGCCGATCATGTGAAGGCATTTAGAGCCTCTCCCTGGTAAACTTGTGACAGTGGATTTTCCAGGCAAACAATAAGGCAGTAAGCAATGGCAGCGGGTAACATGGCAGGTAAAAATATTGTGTTTACCTGCATATCTCTTTTTATTAGAGTGGGCGGAGAATAATGGGCCTTTGGACACAGAATAACCAATCAGAATGGAATTTATCCAAGCTTGACCATATTAGGTGAAACCATAGGCTTGCTTTCCCCAAATTTGGGAACAGCATAGACCTCGCAAAAGGCAGGCACAAGCTGAGTGTGTGTACCTTGTTTACCACAGAAGAGAAACATGCCTGGGCAAGCCAGTACACGTATAAGTCTATTTCTGGCCTATCAGGCCTACCACAACAGACCTTACACTTGGCCTGCTCGAATTTCATGAGGTTGGCCTAGGCCCACCTCTTCAGCCTGTCCAGGTCTCTCTGGATGGGTCCCTTCCCTCTAGCAAGTTGACTGTGCCACACAGCTTGGTGTCATCTGCAAACTTGCTGAGGGTGCACTCGATTCCTCTGTCCATATCACTGACAAAGATGTTAAAGAGCACTGGTCCCAGGACTGATCCCTGAGGAACACCACTTGTCACTGGTCTCCAGGTGGACATTGTGCTGTTGGCCACCACTCTCTGTGTGACCATCCAGTCAGTTCCTTATCCAGCAGTGCTCCACGCATCAAGTCTGTGTATTTCCAGTTTGGTGACCAGGGTGTCATGTGGGACAGAGTCAAATGCCTTACTCAGATCCAAGTAGATGACATCAGTTGCCCTTCCCTTGTCTACTGCTGCTGTGACTTCATCATAAAAAGCCACCAAATTTGCCAGGCATGGTTTGCCCTCGGTGAAGCCATGCTGGTTACCACCAGTCACCTCTGCTTTGTTTTCCATTTGCCTTAGCAGAGCCTCCAGAAGGATCTGCTCCATGATCTTGCCAGGCACAGAGGTGAGACTGACTGGTCTGCAGTTCCCAGGGTCATCCTTTTTTCCCTTCATGAAGATGTGTGTTATGTTTGCCTTTTTCCAGTCAGCAGGAACTTCACCAGTCTGCCATGGCCTTTCAAATATGATGGACAGTGGTTTAGCAACTTCATCTGCCAGCGTGGGTGGATCTCATCAGGCCCCGTCGACTTGTGCATGTTCGGATTCCTTAGGTGCTCACAACCATGATCTGCAATTATAGTGGGAGGATCTGCCTTCTCCCAGTCCTTACTTTTGCCCTCTGGGACTTGGACATTGTGGTTGGAGCCCCTCAGTTGAAGACTGAGGCAAAGAAGTCATTGAGCATCTCAGCCTTATCCATATCCTTTGTAAGCGTGCTGGTTACCACCAGTCACTCTTCTTTGTTTTCCAGTCGTCTTCACAGAGCCTTCAGGAGGATGTACACTTCAGTGATTTTATAGTAAAAGAAGGTGCATCCTAGATTCTGGAGAAAAATCCTAAACATAGTGAAGATGTATCTGTTGCATTTAAAATATGCAGCAATTAATGCACATATTTGGATGGCCATAATTTTGTTGTAAATTAAATTATCAAAGAGAGCATGAGAAAATAGCTGGTCAGCTGTTCTTTTTCCTTTATGTTTAAAAGAACAGCTACCTTTATTTCTTCATTTATTTGCAGGTAGAGTTTTCAGGTACCTTTCTCTGTAAAGCTAATTTTTTACTAAGTGCATTTAAACAGAAACTAAGAAATATAAATATTTTTTGGTGATGCTACTTACTCTTGAAGGCCATAGTTTTTCTGGCTGTTCACCAGTGCATTCCTTCTTGTGGAATTACTTTGATACAATTTGTGGCTACGATTTTTCCAGATTTAGTGACTAACTGGCTTATTACTATAATGAAATCTTTCACCCGAATCTTGTCTCTGATGCCATGGAAGTAGGAGATATTTTGATACATGCAGGATAAACAAAAACGTTGAAAGCAAACTTCCTATAAAATTAGTTTCCTGCCACTGGGACTAGAAGTATGCTACAAAAAGCATTTTCAGTGAAACACAAGCACAGGTTTTGTGTCAGCACTTGTCAAAATTCGGAGGGCTTTTACATGCTGGTGGCAGCATAACTCAAATGATCTTTTGGTAACAGAGTGGTTAAAAGACACTGAAGATAGTGTGGCAACAGTGCAGCACAATGAATTATGATATCCCTCACTTCATACTAATCTCAGGGGTGTGAGAGACTCAAAATTCCCCCTTCCCTTGTTGGCTAGCAGGGTTCTGGAATCTTGCTCCTTGTCTTAACATTGGCCAGAGAAAATTTCTGCCAGGAATCTTTACAGAGTTCTGCTTTTACGAAAATGAGACAGAATTTTAAGATTTCAGGAGTTGGCTCATTCTTAAGGCTTCGTTCACGAAGACCTTTCCATACCAGTAAGATCCTAAGAATGTAAACAGTTCAGTTCTGCCAGGCATTTTTATGTACATCTAAAATGTTAATAGCTCACATTAGAAGTAAGCAAACAGAATTAGTAATGAGGTCACTGCTCTAGTGGGAGGTGTCCTTGCCTATGGCAGGGGGTTGGAGCTGGATGATCCTTGAGGTCCCTTCCAACCTAAACCATTCTTTGATTCTATGATTCTATGATTCAAGTTTGAGATCCTTGTTCAGCATTTATTTAGTGAAAATTTGGCCTTTGTGAAACAACTTCAGTTTGCCCCGTAGTATTTTAATATTCCATTTGTTACACGCTTGTGCATGATGCTGATCACAAAGCAGAAATGCAGTAGCTTACACTAAAGAGGGTATTTTATGTAGAAAATCTTGCTATGAAAGCTGTTAATTTTTCTGACTGAAAAATAAAAAAAAAAGTAGAACCAAAGCATCCACACTTTGAGCAAGATTAGATCAGCCTTCAGTACTTATCTATGTGCTGTGTTTGTGAATATGAGTAGGTCAAAGTTATTGCTCATGCATGAAAAATTGGACAAATGTGTGAGTTTATGCAGGATCTTGATGTTAAATAAGCATTAATAAAACACTGTGCTTGTACTGCTATGTCAGTGTTTCCTGGATAGCAGCACTTATGCATGCTTCTGCTGCAATGTGGAACATTCTCTACCTGCCTCTTACCCTGTAACAGTTTTGTTCTTATGTAGAAGACAGCCTGCAAGGCAGTCAATATTTTAATTTTCATGAAAATTAAAATCACTCACAAGGAAGTGAAACATGTTGCCATTTAAAAATGTTAGAAGTCATAAAACATTAAATTCCTGTTTAAAAAGTCCCTTACTGTGTATTTCATGTGTTAGCTACTGAATTTATTCTTCACTCAAAACTCCCATTATCTTCATCCAGATAGTCCTTTGGGAGATCAGTTTTGTCCCACTGAATTCAGGTGAATATTACTAAAAACCTATGCCAAATTGATGAGTCTTTATATAGATGTTATGTTTTAGTCTCTACGCACCTACAATCTGAGATAGGAAAAAAACAGAGCGATTGGAAAGAAAATTCTAAGAAATCACTTAGAGTAGTCTACAACTGGAGCTTGTTGTCTGAAGTTATCGCTATATACTGCAGCACCATAATTCTGATGGTGTAAGAAATAAATATTATAAGCAGCTTAGATAGACCTTTAAAGACAGATGGCTGGTTCCCAAATCTGACGGTGTGAGGTCTTTGAAACCAGTTCTCAGACCATTGTTGAGACTGAACACAAATCATAAATTTATCATCTTCAGCTCTAATTTAATGTGGTAGCTGACTGGCCTTAGTTTAGCTGTAATCACTTTCCTTGTCTGTTTTGTAATGCATTGGAACATAACTCAGTGGAGACCTAGTGCCACTTTTCCTTCCAATACATTCATCTTCCTTTCACTTCAGTGGGAAATGAAAGGTAGCAGCTTTTCTAATAATGGAAGTTGTAAAAATCTCTCAGTACAGTGTTTTTTTTCCCATTCACTTGGTTCTACAGGACACATTAACACACACAGGACCATGGTTCCAAATGCAAGAAGGAAATAAAGTGGTTGAAGGCAAGTGCTGCTGGGCAAATACTGTCAGCCTGGCACTTTGAAATCGCTGGGCAGAATTCCACTTTTGGTGTAATTAATTCTTAAGGTTGCTTTCAGTTTACACTGGAGTATCTGAGACAGGAATTTGCCCCACTGTGATTATTTTGTAGGCTGATGTAACAGCCCAGAATGATTAGTAAAAATAGCAGAATTTGACTCACCAGTGAAAATCCGTCAGGATTTATAATCCAACTGAGAAAAGCAGGAGTGCCATAGGATGCCTAATTACACTGCAAAAAGGATGTTAAATATCTTACAGTTTCTGGGTTTGTTTATTTTATACATAAAATGTAATAAAAATCCCATGTTACATAAAAAGTAAAATGAATGCCACTAAAAAATTACTTTTGTCCTCAAGCAGCATCCAACCCCTCCAAATACTGTGACATTTATGACTATGGTGAGAGTGCATCTAGACACTATTTAGATTCTCTTTCCGGTCTCAGACCAAAATGCATTCCATGAAAAGCCGAATGATGGAATTTTAGTATGAACATAATTTTCCAGCTGTTCAAAAAGCGCATATCATGGTGTATAATTCACAACTGCTGAGAAACAGCAAAATTAATTGATAAGTGGTCATATTTATCTGGGCCCAATCCTGTATTAAGGGTTCTGCCTTTCTGTATTTTTATTGAGGCCAGTGGAAGTCTGTGGTTTTCTTAGCATTTTGCGGTCAAAATAAAGAGGAGAGAGGAGGATCTTTCACCACCTCTCAAACTAGGGCCAACAGCCAATATCATCAAACAGATCCTACCATCATTAAACTAAGTCCAAGACACATCAGTATGAAACATGGTGCCAGTGGAACTTTGCTGTTGATTTGTGTCTGTAACACTAACTTTGGAGGTCTCTTGGATCAACAGCAAGACATTACGAAAAAAAAAGCTACTTTTCTGCATCCCAGTGGAAAAGAATCATCTGTGTGAACTGCTGTTACAATGTTAAAAAGTTTTCTGCAAGTATTTTATTTGCAAAATATTTATGTTATCTCCTTAAAAGAAATGAGGATTATCTTAATCTTTACATCAGTTCTTATCTGAGAGCCAAAACACATTGTCTGCTCTGGGAGGAAAACAAATCTGACACTTTTCATCTGTTCTATAGACCGATTTTTTTCCTCCCTTTTCTTTTGATGCCCTGGAGGAGCAATATCACAGCTGGATACATTTTCTGAGTACTGTAGGACTGTAACTTCTTTACTTCAACAGGATTCTTCCACTGGCTGACATTTACAAGTCTCTCAATTTACCAGTCACATCTCAAAGCCAACAAGGTTCCTCATTCAAGAGCTTTGTCTCAAGTAATCACTTCAGCATTTAACTGTACAATCTGAGTTGCATAATGCAGAGTGCCATTGGTTTATTTAGTGGTCAAGCCCCTTTTCCATCCCAATCGGTGTCAAGAACGTTGTCTTGATTAGATGCTGAGTAAAAAGGAACAACAGTTTCTTTAGGCTTTCAGTTTGATGTCTTCCTAAGAAATTTGGTTTCTTTGAGTACCAGACTCATGTGAGTATTTTTATTAATGAGCTATCAAAAGTGGGTCATAGAATCACAGAATCAACCAGGCTGGAAGAGACCTCCAAGATCATCCAGTCCAACCTATCACCCAGCCCTTGCCAGTCAACTAGACCATGGCACTAAGTGCCTCATCCAGTCTCTTCTTGAACACCCCCAGGGATGGTGACTCCACCACCTCCCTGGGCAGCCCATTCCAATGGCAAATCTCTCTCTCTGTGAAGAACTTCCTCCAAACATCCAGCCTATGCTTCCCCTGGCACAACTGGAGACTGTGTCCCCTTGTTCTATTGCTGGTTGCCTGGGAGAAGGATAAAACCTTATTTGGCTTCTCTGATAAATTCAGTCCAATTAGAGAAAATTGCAGAGCATTCTAAAATGTCTCAAAAATGTATATTATTATGATACAAGGAAAACAAAATCTATTTAATGGACCAGATGAATAAGCATATTTCCACAGAATTTAATCTCCTGAATGATCTTTGCTGTAAGTTTTGTAGAGTTACTCATGTGAAAAGGGATTAGTCTTGTCACTAAAGCTTCTGGAATCAGACCCTAAGGCTCCACTCTCAACTTTACCATTAACATTCTTGTTACTTACATATAAAACAATTTTTTATAGTGCTATGCAGGTGGACATTTTATACCAGTTCCTTCTGCTTCTTTAATCCATTCAGGGTCTGAGACTGTAAAATCATGAATACATGCTGTACTCAGCACTGGTTGGGCCACACCTTGAGTACTGTGTGCAGTTCTGGGCCCCTCAATTTAAGAAAGACATTGAGGTGCTTGAACATGTCTAGGGAAGGGCAACAAGGCTGGTGAAGAGGCTGGAGCACAAGTCCTACAAGGAAACGCTGAGAGCTGGGGGGTTTTAGCCTGGAGAAGCGGAGGCTCAGGGGAGACCTTATTGCTCTCTGCAACTAACTGAAAGGAGGTTGTAGCCAGGCAAAGGTTGGTCTCTTCTCCGAGGCACCCAGTGACAGAACAAGAGGACACAGTCTCAAACTGCACTAGGGCAGGTTTAGGCTGGACATCAAGAAGAAATTCTTCACGGAAAGAGTGACTGGTCATTGGAATGGGCTGCTCAGGAAGGTGGTGGTGGAGACACCATCCCTGGAGGTGTTTAAAAGGAGGCTGGATGAGGCACTTAGTGCCATGGTTTAGTTAATTAAAAAGGTTAGGTGATATGCTGGACTCAATGGTCCTAGAGGTCTTTTCCCACCTGGTTAATTCTGTGATTCTGTGACAGGCAAAGCCAACCAGAAACTCAATTAATCTCCTGCAG
The DNA here is from genome assembly GCA_013400475.1 of Tricholaema leucomelas. Taxonomy (NCBI): domain Eukaryota; kingdom Metazoa; phylum Chordata; class Aves; order Piciformes; family Lybiidae; genus Tricholaema lacrymosa; species Tricholaema leucomelas. The sequence continues at coordinate 33,805 of WAAF01011343.1, read as the reverse complement.
TCCAAACACTGTATCTCTGGAAATAGCTGTACACTACAAACCATGAATTAAAAAATGTCAATGCATGCATCAAAGAATTACAACCACACTAACCCAACTCTGCGGAGATGCAATGAGGAAATGGTCAAACAAAAAATGCATAGCAGGGGAACCTGAACTAATTGCCAAGGGAAACACTCAGGTATCCAGATACCTATACACTATTGCATAAGCAAACAGAAGTAGTCATGACAGTTTGCTAGTTCAGTGATTCCTGAAGTGAACATTTGTTTGAGGATTTCTTTATTTTCTACCTTGTAACAACATTTTTAAAAAACTCTCAGGAACTTACTCTAAATATGCCACCTCTTTACAGGAAAAATGAAGAAAAAAGTATCTGCTGCAAATACTAACATCAAAAAAGAAAAAGTTACCTGTCTAGTCCATTTGTCACCTTTCTCTGAGTTATACAGCTTATATCCTTCCATGGCTTTCTGTACCAGATCTATATGTACTGGCATACCTTTTCACAGAGGAAAAGCTAACTAACAGCAAGGGAAGAAAAGCAGAATTCCATTGTAGTTCAGATTCCTTCTCATTCTTCTGTCTTGAAATCAAGTTTCCAGAAGTTGTATTATGCAGCATGTTTCATACATAGTTTAAGAGTTACTGAAGTAGCACATCTACCTATACTAGCAGTGAGCTTTAACAGGCACAACTGCAGTGTAACTACTCTGTTCATTTTCATTGTTGCTATTATATAAAATATTAGCAGTTCAGATGTGAACATTAACAGCTGCATTATCCAAAACATTTAAGAAAGTTGGGATAATCTCATCTCAGAAAGTGGTTTAATAATACATTATCTATGGAGAGATCTTAGCAGTGGGGTTCCGCTTGCCTTGGTGATAGGCAGGAGTTGCAGAAGTTTTGAGAAAAACTCTTCTTAAGTGATGATTACTCCAGGCTGGTAAAATGTGACTACTAAAGAAACAGGCAAATAACAGCATTCAAAGCAAAAACACTAGATGGTATTTACTGACTTGATAATCTACCTTTATCCACCCTTTGAAAAATAAGGAATTTAACCACTACTGTGTCAGTCTTTATGACATTTTAGTCAACTTGACCCATCTACTTACTGTAGACACATCTTGTTTCCATTAAAAACCTCCATTCCAAAATACCATTCTATAGTTATCAAGCAGCAGGAGCAGGGGGACAAAGGAATTATTGCAGACACAAATGAATTATTGCTGGCTGTTAGCATTTCAACCCCTCATGATGCAGACAATGAAAGAAATGTTGGTCATCATAATGCTTGTAGCATCACAATCTAGTCATAGTCTGCTCCAATCTAAGGCTCTTCCCAGTCCATATTGTGAAATCATACAGATAATAAAAATGACAGAAAAATGAATGTTCTTTTGTCAGTAGGTCTGAATGCAATTCAGTGAGAGAGACAATCCTCTTTCTTTTTCCTTTCCATGCTCATCAAATAGGTGGGGTAATTTAAAATAATTCTACTATGAATGATCAACTCGATAATAGCCTCCCTGCACAATATGACCTCCCTTTTGACTTTAAGAGTTCATAGTCCCTAAAATAAGAAGTTATTCAGCTTCTCCAGACTCAATGCCAGGCCTCTTTAGATCAGAGGCTGCAGGTCCTACTGACTGGTGCCAAATTATGTGTAATAGTTTTCCTGATATACTTACTTCACTTTCTGCTAAGGACTGAGCTGAGACCACTAAACTAATTTCATGTAGGAGTTCAGGTTTAAGTATTTTTTAAATAACATTAGCATATTTCATATATTTTCTCTCCAGGAAAAAAAAAAAAAAGCCCTTGAGAGGCCAAAGCAGAACAGTTTTTATAACATAAGGTAATCTCAAACATGATAGATGCAAGATCTGCCTATGACTTGCCGTCAGTTACAGAATTTATCCCATATCAGATGAAACAAGTTTAATAAACCACTTAAGTGTTATAAGGTATGCATCCCACCAACATGAATTATGTATCTATCTGCAGCCAAATGTACATGTTCTATTGCTCTGAATATTAAATACAAAACCTATGTTTAAATAATGTGAAGGGTCTGATTTAAAGCAACGAAACCAAATAAATTCAAAGTTTATGCTGGCATGCTATCCTTAACTCACACAGATTGTTTCAAACAGGTATAATGGCATGAATTACATCCCTCTTACATTTATGTTTCTGCTTCCACATCTGAATTTACAGAGTTTTGTTAGCCTAAGCCTCTCCATGAGTGTCTTTTAAATAGAGTTCTAAAACGTAATTTATTAGCTTTGTTTTTATTTTTTAAGGCAAATGTATGACTTAGAGAAAATTTTTAAATGCACAGATTTTTGTTGTTTTTTTTTTTTTTTTAGGGTAGAATGGTTAATTTGGAAGTGATTTAGTTTCTCTCTTTAATGCACTATCAGAATGTTTACAGATAATTATTATTTTATTAACTTTGTATTATTTTCACATGAGACCGTAACAGGACCCTCAGAGCTTTTCTGATCTCTTGGGTTACCATAGAACTGGCCAGGTATTTATTATGCTCATTAAAGAATAACTGTTACAAACCTTTCAAAGATTCTTAGCGGTATGGAAAATTGCTGAGGCAAAATCTACTCTGCTCATATTTTAGATGCTGAGTTGGGTTTTACTTGATTTGTTAAACATTTCTATCATTTTATATGGCATTACATGAATGTGAAAAGGACTTCAGAGAGTCCCCCCCAAAGCTCTACATAAGTGTCATTTTCCCAAAGGATTCCCTGTAAATATCATTGGGACAGAAAAAGGTAGAAAACAAAGGAAAGATGTGATTTTTGCATATACTGCAATGCTGCTGATCAAGGTGTAAGTCCTTGGTGAGGGATGAGAAGGAAGTAAGATGGTGTTCAACAGTGTGATGTCTCAGTGCAGCAGATATATGCAAATCCCAACATACAGGCACATACAGTGGACTCTCAAAATGCCATTGTCATGATAAGTTCCTCCAGAGAGGAGTATGAATTATAGCTGAGTAAAGGCCTGATGTACAAGTATATGACTACGTGCACATCCCTGAAGACAGAGCCAGACAGGCAAGGAATACCTAAAACATGTGAACAGATGCTGAAAGCAAAAAGTAGCTAAACAACAAAACTTTCCTGGAAAATGTAACACAGAGCAGGCAAAAAAAAGTTGTGATTTTAATTAACTTGAGCAATTTGTGCCTGAATGACTTATAAATTTCCTTTTTAATCTGTGAAGAAAATTGAAAATTAAGATCTGTCTTTGGTCTTGAATGCCACATCTCATTCTTGACAATGGAGATTTATGTATTGCTTTAGCAAAGGATGATTAGAAAAAAGAAAACAAAAAAAGGAGCAATGGATCTTCTCTGTTTCATGATACAGGAGAAAAATACTTTAGTTCTTGTTTTCCTCCTGTTTTTGAAGACACTCTAAGTCTTGTGGGTCTTTGAAATCCATGGGTTTCAGTTAAACTAACAAAGAAATTCTTACATCAATGAGAAATTAAGCAAGTGAAGGGAAGAAATTTCTTCTATCTTAATAGTACTGCCTATGAACTCATATGCCTGCCTTTAGCAAGTAAGGTTTGGCAGCCACATGCTGAAGTCTCCAGTGAGCAGCTTTTATTCTTAAAAATTCTAGACAGAGCTGTGATTACTCGACATTCCTGAAGCATGCCTCACTTTATTGCACATGCATAATTTCTTACCCTGATTCTCCCCTTCTGACTTTTTGGTTTTAATTTTGTTTTAATAGCTGATAATTTCTTTCCTATCTCTTGAGGTAGCTTAGAATTTTGTATAATGGGAGAGGGTTTTGTGGTTGCTGTTTTTACCTTTCGTAGTAACTGAAATGCAGCTGAACCAGTTTGTTGAGACAATCCAGGAAACTCAATCTTTGGCTGAAAACCAAATAAAGTTTACGTTTGGACCTGGCTCATTATTACTTATGCCTGCATTTGGAAAATTTAAACAGAAAGCATCCAGACATAAGTGGTAACAATTTAAAATTACGGTAGTTAGTTGTAAGAAGTTGGGGCTTTAGGTATTTATGTACAGTTTATGAATTCCTTTATTATACTAAGTTGATTTAGTGTTCAGACTTTCAAATTCACTCATTTGCTGCCTGGATTCCTCTAAAATATACAGAAGTGTAACCAAAAGTAACACTTCAAATGCTTCTCAACTGCAGAATGGTGTCTTAGACACTGTGTCTGATGCTGCAAAATCCAGCTTGACTCAGCTTTTTTAACAGCTGGGAAGAGGTACATGGGAAAGAAGGTGTCCTAGGGATTTCCCAGAACAGCTAATCAAACTTACTGAACATTTATTAAAGGTATCAGAATTTTAGCACACATATTTAGAAAGACATATAAAGAAATTTGACATAGAAGTCAATAAATACTACTGTTTCCAAAAGAAGGCATGTGGGATGAGTTCAGCTCACCAGAAATTACCTGAAAAGTTGCAGTGACAGAGCTCATCTCATGAGCTTCATAGCTGCTGAGAAAAAAAGGCTAGCAATATGAATATTTGTTGTTTTACTTAGATCTGAATATATGGTTTCTGCTTTCCAGAGAGGGATTGTTCTTTTCTAAATTATTTTGACTGCTTGTTCTATTGATCAGATGATCCTGAAGGAATGAACTATAAATCAGTGAGCAGAACTCTAGAAAAGACATTGTTTAAGCTACTGAGATGCTTTATGAGGTATTCAGTACTACTGTAGTAGTACCACTGTAGCTAGAATGTGGATATGCAAATCCAGAATTCATCAGAAAGAGGTGCTGTGCTTACAAAATGTACTGGTGAACCAAATGAATTTCTGTATCCAGTTTTTTTGAGTGGGAACTCCAAATCGGAGGCTTGGATTTGTTGCTCACTCAACTGACGTCTTATATGATCACAGTATCACAGTATCACAGTATCACCAAGGTTGGAAGAGACCTTACAGATCATCAAGTCCAACCCGTTACCACAGAGTTCAAGGCTAGACCATGGCACCAAGTGCCACGTCCAACCTTGCCTTGAACAGCCCCAGGGATGGCGACTCCACCACCTCCCTGGGCAGCCCATTCCAGTGTCCAATGACTCTCTCAGTGAAGAACTTTCTCCTCACCTCGAGCCTAAACTTCCCCTGGCGCAGCCTGAGGCTGTGCCCTCTCGTTCTGGCGCTGGCCACCTGAGAGAAGACAGCAACCTCCCCCTGGCTACAACCACCCCTCAGGTAGTTGTAGACAGCAATAAGGTCACCCCTGAGCCTCCTCTTCTCCAGGCTAAACCATCCCA
>WAAF01011343.1:12605-28291 GCA_013400475.1 Tricholaema leucomelas | reverse complement strand
TGTTCATCAACAAAGATAAAGATGGCATCTCGTTCATCAACGAAGATAAAGATTGCCTTTGTTAGTTTCTGGGACTCAGACTCAGACTCAGTGCTTGGCCTAAAGCTCAGGGATGCAAATCCTCAGACAACACCTTCGAAACTCCTGCACCTCAGCCTGGCTGGAATGCCCAGGAGGCCTATGTCTTATCTCAGCTACCCCGAAGGGAAAAGGCCTATGTGAGAATCAGTGTGTATTCAGGGTACAGGTACAGCCAGGGAGGAGGCGGAGGCCCTCTCCCTGGTGGCACCAGACCCCTGCGAATGCATGAGAATACACAGGAAGATTTCCTGGGGAGCTGCAGCCGGACACGGGCAGAAAACTGTATAAAAGGCAGGAGGGAATGCCTGCCAAAGGGTGGCACTCTCATCGGACCACCAGTGGCACTTCCACCGGACCACCAGTGGCACTCCCACCAGAGCATCCAGTGGCACTCTCACCGGACCACCAGTGGCACCCTCTCCAGACCACCAGTGGGACCAGCAGCAGACCACCAGTGGCACTTCCACCTGACCACGAGTGGCACCCTCTGCCAGGCCACCAAGGGCGGACTTCCACTGGACCACCACAGCTGCACCACCACCAGAAGAACCTCTGATGGACTCCACAGAAGATCATCCCTGGGCCACGCACCTGTCTCTCTCTCCCCACCTGCGACTGAGGGTAATATGATCACAGCTCTTTTCCTTCCCTCCCACTTCTCTCTTCTTCTCCATTGTTCTCTTTATCCCTCTCTCTCTCTCTCTCCCCCTTCTCCCTCTCTCCCTCTGTTTTGTCCAACCTTATCCTTTAATAAATAGTTTCGTGCTGATATATGGTCTCGTTTGCACCTTAATTTCACAGCACCGAAATCCATAAGAACAGGTCTTGCTCCTCGGGACAGAGATATTGTTAATCTCTGTCCTCTGGACCTTGACGACAGGACAAGGAAAACTCTGTTTTAATCTCTGAAGATACTGCAACTCTGTGCAGTCAGTACTGCATGTTCATAAGACCAGATACAAAACAGAAAAAGGAATCAGGTATGTTATTGATGTCTGGGAACACAGGCCTGTTACTCTTTCCCACATGGTAAACAGATACTTCATTTTTTTTTCCAAGCACTCCTTGGATACTTCAGTGTCCTTTTCAAGCAAGAGCTTCTTTACCTTCAATACTGTAGCTATGTGGATTTTACTACGAAATGTTTGGCTCCCTTCAACTCCTCTTACTCATTTCATACATGGCAACAGAGAAGAGACATAGATTCAATTCCCATGACTAGGACAGTACTCAGGAGAACTTAAAATAGCATCCAGTTAATCAACAACAACAAAATATCCTTAAGCAGTAAAGCAGAATTTACCAGAATAGCAAATTCCTATATTATAGTGAGATGCTGTGTCCTCCAATCCTGTGATGTTTGCTTATACACAAAAAAAAGTAGCTTTACAGTTCCCATGAGGACCACAGATTCTGCTGGTTCACTGCGAATTGGAAGGTAGTCAGAAATAGTTCACCTAATAAGATTCTTCTAAAATCTAGGCACTCACACACACACAAAAAAAAACCAACCAAAACCCACTGATTTTTTGCTGTATATAGATAACGCCATTGCCAAATTAAAACTGAAATGGAGCAACTGAAGTGCCCGTTTGGACACATGCCTGTCTCCTGCCATTTTCTTGGGACGCAGTGGAACAGCTGAACCTATAGTTGTATAGCTTGTACAAATGTACAGCAAAAGAAGATCAAATTGGACATTTAGTAAAATTAAGGGAATATTTTGTTGCTTCTATAGGCTATAGATAGTGACAAAAGTGACTGACAATTTGATATGGGGATGGAGTACAACCATTTTTAAGTGTAGCAGCAAAACTATCTATAGAAAATCACAAAATCAGATCTGCTGAGAGTAATCTCTGTGTTGTTTTAACATGGACAAATGGGGATTATATATGAATATTTAGGTACTTTATTACTTAAATTTTAAATTATTTTTGTTACACATAAAAGTTTCTTACTGTATGCACATGCCAGGCATCTGTGAGTTATTTTCTCTGTTACCACAATAATTTATAGTTGAAGAAAGAAAGGAAAAACTATAAATGACTTTTTATTTTTTCCTTTTCATGCTCCATTGTATTAATCTGTTTGGATCATTTATATAATTGAGTTACCATAAAAATGTATGATTATAAATGCTGTCATCTGCATGGCTGAGACTAAAATATGGATGCATAAAAGTAGACATTAAAACTAGAGAAAAATAAGAAGAGCTGAAAAATTCCTTCTTGACCTCACCCTTCAGCAGCTTTCACCACTGCTATTATAATAGCTACAAAAACAATGAGCCAGAAATTACAAAGTCATTTGGTCACAAAAGGAGGGATTTGATCAGTGTTACTTGTCTTTCCATGAAGAACTCAATTGATGCTTACAAGAGATGTGAGGATTTTGAGGACTAGAACATAATTTTCCAGACCTCTTCTAGCTATTAGATGTTTACCAATTTAACAATGAATGATCACAACTCTTTATAATATTGTGGGTTTAGCACTTTATGGTCACTGTGGTCAGCTATAAATACACAAAATACAAAGCTGAGCTAAAAATCCAGACTTTGACTGGAACATCATTCTGATGTGGAAAGTATCTGTCATTTGAACATTACTCATACTCCCATTATGTTGTAACTCATTATGTACTCTAGGCAAAAGAAACTACTGAATAAGTTTCTGGAGAGGAAAAAAAAATCAGAAGCTGAAAAAAAAAAAGTCAATAAACTTTTATTTGTCATTAGTATTCATCTGTGGTCTTTGGCCCTTGAACCTGTGTGTTACTTACCATAACACAAGACCATACATTTTACTTCCTTCCCATTAATTTTCAAAGAGATTATAATACAAATACTATTACTACTACTTCTACCTATACTATTACTTGCTGGTGAGGGACAACACATGGACTCCACACTATTCAATGTGAATCATATGGAAGACTTTTATTGTTCCTTCTGACTCCATTTATATAGTCTTAAGCATAGACCACACATCTACACATTAGCATAATCTAGGCAAGAACAACTTAGTCTTTTACATACAACACGCCTTGTTTTTCTCATTAACCAGGTGTCTCACTATCTCTCCTCTCCTGTGGGCCTCTCTTGAAGCTGTGGGAGCAAAGGCTGAATGGTCACAGACTGGCCATTATCATTCCTTCTCACATTACATTCCCACAACTCCTACTTTTTGTTTTACAATGAAGGCAGCATTTGTCATCTTTTGCAGGGCCCTTTGCAAAAAGATAATAAACTTTAAACAATACTACACAATGGACCAACAAGACAGCTGTTTCCATCTTTACCAGTGAGTGAATCTAGCCCTTGAACTAATAACAAAGGTCAATGGCAGCTCTATTTTGCAGAGTTGTGTGCCTCACCAAAAAGGATTGCTGCAAGCTAATTCATTAAGTGTGGTTAAAGCTTGTGCACAACTAACTCCTAGCATAGTATTAGCTATCACCCTATACAGACATACTTCCTGTTGTTTGTTTATGCTTATGGGTTACACTCATAGACATGCTTGATGTCAATAAGATTAACAACACCCATATCCCAGTACGCATTTCAGTTTCTTGCCACAGTTATCTGCATAGCAGTCTGAGCAAGACTTCTGCTCACTGCTAAAAGCAGGCTGGACATAACAAGCTGGCAGCCATCAAAGACCTGTTGGCAACATAAACAAATACAAACACATTCCTTCCTGATGCTAACAAATATATTGGCCTTTTCCAGGGTGAATTTCTCTGCATGATGTAACTGGAGAATTCCCCTTCTGGGTTTGTTTTGTTTTGTTTTGTTTTTTAACGCAGTGGTGCAAAATTAGCATAAGTGGATGTTCAGTATTACTTCTCTTTTGATTAATGTGAGATTGTATTTTTCCCAAGATTAATACTGTTTATTATTTTTTATATTCAGAACTCTTGCCACCCCCAACCACTAATTTTAGCAATAATAATTGGTTCTTTTCACTATCATGGAAACACTTTCCAGATAATATCTAGATCTAGTAATAAACAGCAAAATACATAAACATTAATTGAGCTGGAAGGGAAGATTTCTGCAGTCAAATCCGCTTGCAGTCAGCTTGTCCACTAGATGGACTTAAGGAGCTCTTTCTGTTTATGGTAGAAGGCAATGGAGAATTACAAAGAGGCTTTTAAGTATTCACTCACAAAATTATTATTACCCAACTCGCAGGGGCTTGCCACAGTCCCAGACAGTACCCAAATGCTTTCAGGGAACTCTGTCTTGTCAGCCGCTGAGACTTGATTTTTCCCAGACTTCTAGGCAAAGGAGGCAGGCAATCTCTGACCTTGTCTCCTGGCTCCTCTGGATGATCTGTGTATCTCCAAGACTTCTTGTCTTAACAGCAGTCTTTCAGATGTAGGCAGGATGTCTTGCAATGTGCAGTCTCAGCATGATGTCACATTGACAATGCAGACCTATTGTGTGGAGACATTTAGAGTCTGTTCCTGGTAAACTCAAGAGAGTGGATTTTCCAGGCAAAGAGTAAGGTACTAAACAATGGCAGTAGGCAACAGCAGGCATGAATAGCACAGCATAGCACAGCAGAGCACACTGTGTTTACCTGTGTATCTCTTTTATCAACGTGGGCCAAGATTAATTGCCCTTTGGACACAGAATAACCAATCAGAATGGCAGTTAGACAAACCTGACCATATTAGGCAAAGCCATAGGCTTGCTTTACCCCAATTTGGGAAAAGCATAGGCCTTGCACAAGGCAGACACAAGCTAAGTGTGTGTACCTTGTTTACCATGGGACCAAGACAAGTCTGGGCAGTCCACAGTCCTTAGACTTAGTGGCTCCAGGTTCTTTTTTCTTCTTTCCCATGGTTGCTTCTCCTGTGGAGCAGAAAAACATGCCTGGGCCAGCCAGGACATGTAAAAGCCTATGTTGGGTCTATCAGGCTTACCAAGACACTCTTGTAAAATGACTGTATATTGTGTGCTGTGTAGGCAGGTCTGTTGTTTGTTTTAATGTCTAAGCATACAACTGCATAGGTGTGATGGTACTTGTAGCAAGCCATCTTTTTTTGAAGTGTGAATTCATTTTATGCATATGCCACAGAAAGCTGGTATCTAATCTAGCATGCTGCAAGTGAAATCTCGGTGTGTATGTGAAAATGGAATCTGGTAATCTTTGCCATATAAACTTTGCCAATGTATCATAACAAAAACTGGGTTTTTTAGATCAGTCTAAAAGAGAATTGCTTATCTATAAACTCTATATCCCATTGAAATGACTCTAAACTTATTCCAATTACCAACTACTTAACATAGTTTGTTCTAATTAAACCTTATATAATTATCCATTGTTTGCTATTTCTAATTCCCATTGGTCCTCTACCTCTACTATGTCTATTTCTTGAGGCTCCGCAGTTACAGGTAGCATATCATCTCAATCATCCCAGTTATCAATACAAAGCTATACTTTGTATATTTCTTTTATATCTATACTTCTATATTAATTTGCATTATTCTTACATTTCACTTACTTAAAAAACCCTTGTGCTAGTTTGAGCCTAGCTAGCATGTTTTGGTGAGAAGAACTAGATGATAGGCTGTAAAATGAAAACAATGGTGAGGTCTACTTCACTCACAGTCTTGCTGGGATGTGTAAAGAAGAAAGGCAAAACAAAGATTACTTCACTTGCTTCTTCTCTTCACTGGGGAGCTTTGCCTGCTGGCGAGAAGCTGAGGCTGCTGGCTGGACTCCATCTTGCTTTCTAACTTCACCCTCCTTTTGCTTGGCTGCTTCACCTTGCTTTTTAACCCTCTTGGCCGAACCTCCATTCTTCCTTGGAACTGGGGTAAGGTTGAGAGGGGTAGGGGAAGGTGAGGGGGGTTGAGAGCCCCTCCTGGGGACTCAGGTTTCTGGGAGAGGAATTGTGTCTGTATTACCTTTTTTACCTTGTATATTTCTGTATATAACTGTATATACTGTGAATATCTGCTTGTAAATTGTGCCAGCTGTAAATATAAGCTTCATTCAAATTTCCAGAGCCGACTGAGTCTAGTCTGGGTGATTTCTAAAAGTGTGGGGGGGCAGGGGACACCCAAACCATCACAACCCTGATATTTCATACTGTTTCCTCAGTATAGGCTAATAGTATGGCCATCAGACATGTATAGAATGGGTGTTCCAGGAGAGCCATTGACACACAAAGGGATGTCTGGTTCAGGGCCCTTGTGAGAGCTACTCACAGGTTACTACTATCCCAAGTATCTTCTTCACTGCTTTCCAGTTAAGGCTTGATCCATTTGGCTGGTACTCACTTGGTTCCATTATCCGCAATGACACAAGCATAACCTTGCCCCCAAGTTCTCAGAGTCCAAGGACCTTCCCATTGTCCAGTAACACCATTTTTTACCCACACCTTGGCTTGGCCTTTCTTTACATCATTGAACCCTTCTGAGAGGCCTTTGCCATGTGTCACCATTCATAGAATCATGTAATCAAACAGGTTGGAAGAGACCTCCAAGATCATCCAGTCCAACCTATCACCCAGCCCTATCCAGTCAACTAGACCATGGCACCAAGTGCCTCATCCAGTCTTTTCCTGAACACCTCCAGGGACGGTGACTCCACCACCTCCCTGGGCAGCCCATTCCAATGGCAAATCACTCTCTCTGGCAAGAACTTCCTCTTAACATCCAGCCTATACCTTCACCAGCACAACTTGAGACTGTGTCCCTTTGTTCTGATGCTGGTTGCCTGGGAGAAGCCCCACCTGGCTACAACCTCCCTTCAGGTAGTTGTAGACAGCAATGAGGTCTGCCCTGAGCCTCCTCTTCTCCAGGCTAAACAACCCCAGCTCCTTCAGCCTACCCTCATAGGGCTTGTGTCCCAGGCTTCTCACCAGCTTCATTGCCCTTCTCTGGACACGTTCCAGTATCTCAACATCTCTCTCGAACTGAGGAGCCCAGAACTGGACACAGTACTCAAGGTGTGGCCTGACCAGTGCTGTGTACAAGGGAAGAACAACCTGCCTTGTCCTACTGGCCACACTGTTCCTGATACAGGCCAGGATGCCATTGGCTCTGCTGGCCACCTGGGCACACTGCTGGCTCATCTTCAGCCTACTATGTACTAGTACCCCCAGGTCCATTTCTGCCTGGATGCTTTCCAGCCATTTCGTCCCCAGCCTGTAGGACTGCTTGGGGTTGTTGTGGCCAAAGTGCAGAACCCCGCAGTTAGCCTTGTTAAATCTCATCCCATTGGCCTCTGCCCACTCATCCAGCCTGTCCAGGTCCCTCTGCAGGGCTCCCCTACCCTCCAACAGATCGACACCTGCTTGGTGTCAACTGCAAACATACTGATGCTGGACTCAATCCCCTCATCCAGATCATCAGTAAAGATATTAAACAGGACTGGGCCCAGCACTGATCCCTGGGGAACACCACTAGTGACTGGCTGCCAACTGGATGTGGCACCATTCATCAGCACTCTCTGGGCCTGTCTCTCCAGCCAGTTCTTGAACCATTTCAGAGTGTCCAAACTATGAGCTGCCATCTTGGCCAGGAGCAGCTTGTTGTGGCAAATGGTGTCAAAGGCTTTGCTGAAGTCCAGGTAGACTATATCCACAGCCTTCCCCACATTCACCAGGTGGGAAACCTGATCATTGTGTCACCACTGCCATGTGTCACATTTCCCCCTTAGGCATCCTTAAGTAGTTCATTACATACAATGTCTTGCTAAGTCTTTCATGTCAACCCCACTTCTTCCTGTTTTTGTTTTTGCCACAAACCCTTCATGGTTTTATGAATACATTCAACAATAGTTTGTCCCATAGGCGGGTGCAGTGTGCCAGTACTGTGACCCACACCCCATAGGACTCGAAATTGCCCAGTAGCTCTGGCTGTATATCCAGGTCCATTGTCCATTTTTAGTTATCGAGGGACACCTAATGCTGCAAAAGCTGAATGTAAATGATGAACATGCTTGCTGGCTTCTCCTGTTTGTGCTGTAGACCATATGGCATGGGAAAAAGTGTCAATGGCAACATTGACATATTTAAGGTTCCTAAAGTCCAGAACGTGTGTCACATCCATCTAGAGGTCCCAGACCATGTGAATTGACACCTGTAGTAAGACCATTGGATAGTCGTTGACAATCGGGGCAAGACAGTGTGATGTTGCATGTATCAGTCTCTGAAATCTGAAACTGGCAGTGCAACACATTGGCTGCTTGGTGAAAGAAGTCATGTGATTGATGCGCCTGTGCTAACTAGTCCAGCAGAGGACTCGCCCAGGCTGGGGCAAACAAATTGTCCACTCCTTGGTTGCCTTCTGCCATGCCGCTCATAATGTTCATGTGACTTCTGATGTGAGTCAGAAGTCATGTACCAGTGTGATCACTGATTTAACAAATCCCACAATTGCTTAAACAACTGATACTGCTTTAAGGTATCGACAGTCTTTAACACTGCTCTTTCTAATCATTGAACAGAGATTCACAAATAATATTCACTGGCCTGTAGGCCCATAAAGAAAACACATGGATTACAATTTGTAATCCTAATAGTTGAACTGGCCCTTCTAAATTTGTTAATACAATATCCTTCCAGTTCCCACTCTCCAATCATGTTAAGGCTGCCTTGCACATGTGATCTCTTGCATCTGTAAAGACTGTTATGCCTTGCACCAGAGTCCTTGATACAATGAGATTTGTTCTATCTGGAATTTGGATATCCACCCCAAAAGTCTGTGTGGAGGATAATGGATGTGGATAGTGCCTTTATTAGCCAACAAAGTGACCTGTAATGCTGATGAATTCTGTAATGCCGATGAATTCTGTAATGCCCACTGTAAATTCTGCCATTTGAAGTATTATTACATATTTTGGTTCCCGGCCTCCCATTTCAACAACCCTGTTTCAACCTTTAATAATGAGCTGAGCCACTGCCTCCACATGGGTGACAAACGATTGAATAGGAAGAAATAACCATTCCAGAATCCATAGCAGCTCAGGGCCATCAATCACTGTGCAATGATGGTAAAGGGATAGTGGTCACTGTTAATGATCATGACCTCAAGCTCATGGTTAGGATCCCACCTATATGTATACCGTTCTGGGATTCTTTTCATTATTTCTGTTAATTGTTGACAAACTTCCAAATCTGATTGTCTAGGTGCCTCGACCGCACCTCCTCCCTTTCCATATGTGAGAGGATATGTGAGAGGAGCTTTAGTATGGTGCCGCCTTCTTTACTGATGCCCTGCCCCATCTCATCCCCCAGCCACTCACCTGTTTCTTTTCTCTCTTTTTTTTTTTTTTCAATTTTTTGTTCTTCTTCCCAGCTGCCTGTTGCAACACTCAACTTCTTCTCTCCTCAGCATGAGTGCTGCGGCCTGGTCAGGGGCCTGCTCTGCCAGTTTCTTAGATGGGTCTTCCCGCCAAAGGTAGCCATCCCTTTGTGCCACAAATCTTCCTTCAGGAATGCACTGTAGGTCACCACTTGCCAGCAAGGGACAACACACGGACTCCACATGATTCAGTGTGAATCCCACCGGAGACTTTTATTGTTTATTCTGACTCCATTTGTACAGTCTTGAGCATAGGCCACACACCTACACATTATCATAATCTAGGCAAGAACAACCCAGTCTTTTACATACATCACGCCTTGTTTTTCCTCATTAACCAGGTGTCCCACCAGCTCTCCTCTCCCGTGGGAGGCATCCTGAAGCTGTGGGAACCAAGGCCGAATGGTCACAGACTGGCCATTATCATTCCTTCTCATGTTACATTCCCACAATTACTGACCTTGATAACAAGACTATTAATATTTATTACTTGTTATATATACATTTCCAAATTTGTAAGTCAAATGTGCATTTTCAACAATTTTTTTTTGGCCTTCAGTTTCACCATCTGTGATGTATTGCAGGGCAGATGCACTCAACATAACTGAATGCTTTTTCAGTTTATGGATGGTTCATAAAGTTCTGTCCCATTAGATTATTTTAATTATCAGTGATAAAGTATCTATAGGTTCTAATTGCTATTGATAAAAACAGTTTGGTTTAGAGATAACATAATAATTAAGAAATTGTACAATATGGCTGCAAGAACCTTAAGGTTATTATAAACTCTTATGTTCTCATAAAAGGCTCATTATTCAGCCTGCTTATTCTCTCTGGAAATCAGAATACTTATGGAATCCACTAATAACAAAAAGGAATCTATTAACAATTGAAAGCCCATTGTGATCTTTAAATGCATTGGCTAACACTGAGTCAGCTTGCATGGTGACAGTTTTATAGACATCGATGAAACAGTAATCCAAACTTCAATTAACCTTTATTTTTTCAAAGGTATGTTGTTTCCAGGCTTTTCATTTGGAATGCCCAGCAGTTCTTTGTCTCTTCTGCTTTTATAAAGTTCATAGAACGATATTAAATAAACTGAGAAGTTAATCTGCTAAGTTACCAAACTTCAGTTATATTTTATAATGCCAGCTTATTTATTTTGCAGAAGAAATATGGTGGTGAAAATTTTAGATATCCATGGGACTCAGTAATAATGATATTGAGCAAAATACTTGGTTTTGGGTTGGTTGTTTTTTTTTTTTTTTTGTTTGTTTTTTTTTAATATTTTTAGTTCATTAGGAATGGAAATTCCACTACATGATAGACTGCAAAACAACCTACCAGATTATGTTATGCTATGCTGCCTCATAGTGCTGTCTACACTGGGTTACCAGTTTGAAGGAAACCCTGAAATTCACTCCATGGCTTTTATGCTTCACATCTACTGCAGATTTAATATTCAAGACATACACATATGTTCAGAACAACTTCACAGTGCATGTAGAGTTTGCTTTACTTGGAGTGCAAGGTAGCATGGATGGATTTGTGTTTGGCAAACTACATACAGCTCTACAAGGACAGGTGCTATAATATGACCCTTTAATAAAAGCTGGCAATAATTTCTATTAAAAATGGGTAGTGATGAGATCACCTAAACACAGCACAAGAACTTTGTATTATCAAAGAGAATCGCAGTATATTATGAGACATAATGGAACAAAAGTGTAAAAATAGTAAGAGGTTTATGTAATAGAAAGACTTGACATTGCTGCATTAAACTCCACAATATATGATTCAGATCTATGGTCAAATTTCACAAACTTGTTTTGTTGAAAACAGTTACAATTTTTCTTGCAAGTAGAAGAAAGGATGGCTCCTCAAACTCAACAGAAACACCATTGGTTTACATCAAATGTAAAAAAAAACCAGGTAATAAGTGGTAGGATGACTAGAAAGGCTACAAAGTGACTGCCAAATAAAGGTGATTGTGTGCAGCCACTAGCAAACTTCATGGAAGACAGTCTGAAGACCAAGTAAGTTAGAGTCGACAGTATTCTACAGTGTAGGTTAGAAGAACTGCAGGATGGAAAAAATTAGAAGGGCCAAAGTCCAACTAGAACTTCATCTGGCTACTTCCTTAAGAGACATTTTAAAATGTTTCAATAAATACATTAACAACAAAAAGAGGACTACTGAGAATCTCCATCATTTATTGAACAGAGAGGGAAACATAGTGACCAAGGATGAGGAAAAGGCTGAGGTACTTAATGCCTCCTTTGCCTTAGTCTTTAAGACCAGTTGTTCTCTGAGTGCCCAGCCCCATGAGCTGGATGACAGGGTTAGGGAGCAGAATGAAGCCTCCATAATTCAAGAGGAAGTGGTCAGTAACCTACCACGTTAAGAGGACACACACAAGTCTGCAAAAAAGGTGGGCATTCGCCTTTGAGGTAAAGCCAGTGCTCCTATGATGAGAACCCTGGAGAAGACTGACTCACTGACATGGGCCTGGACAGGGAGCATTCTTCAGTACAGGTGTCAGGTTGCAGGGAATGTGTAGGTTGTTCTTCTAAGAGTAACTTCTAATGTTAAAATAACACACAAAACGCGTGTGTCGGTGAAAGTCTGCAACCAGAGTAATGACATACACCAATGTGGTTAAATCATCCTCCCTTTATTGTGGTGATACAGCGTCTTTTATGCCAAACTTAAAAGAGGCATATTCAGCTAGCTTAATTAAGATTGGTATATGTGGAAGGCACAGATAGGTTAAGGCTTAAACCAAACAATCATGGGGCCAGCCTCCTGCGGCCAGGAGATCCTGCCCCTTGCAGCTGGACGTGGGAGCTGTTTCATCACCTTAGCTCCTGCCTCCGAGATGCGCTTCAAGGACACTCTTCACAGCATGGGTTGCTCATGTTTATCAAATCATGTCCTCTGAGAGCAAGAAATCCATCCACAGGTGTGGGCAGGCTGATCATCTGTCTTGCTGAGTGGCCAAGTTGGAAGAAACAGTCACAAAGCCATATAGAAGCACTAGAAGAGATGCTGAGATGGGGATTGATACATTGTTTTAAAACTATGTTCCTGTAACAGGTTAACACTAAGAGGCACCTTGAACTCTAGTGACCCAAAAAAGCAGGACTCTGCCTCATCCTTCACGCTCTAATATCACTACAAAAAACAGATATGCAGCTTTAACACCTTTAGATTCTCATGAGCAAGCTCTTCTCATCGTATAGGCAATACTGAAAAAAGAAACTATATGTGCTCATAGTCGGTGGCTGTTTTAGAGAGTACTGAGACATCCAGCTGCTGACCTAACAGAGTCATGAAAGGTATGTTGCTTCCAGGGAGCTAAGATCCAGCACTTTGCCAAGAGGGTGCACCAACTACTACCATGTTACTCTTCCATGTGGGTATGAACACCACTGTGAGTCAGAACTTGAGCAGAATCAAGACCATAAAATCCTGGTGGTGCAAGTGAAAAATACTGGTGCCCAAATGTATCTTTCCCTAAGTTTAACCAGTTAGAGGAAAAGAGGCAGCCAGAAACAGATTAATAATGAATAACAACTCACAGCTACAGGTTTAGTGCTATCAGGAGAGTTTTGGGCTTTATAACAATGGGACATTCCTTCATGACTATACCCTGTCATGGAATACATTTGTCTTGAAAAGGCAAGTACTGGACAGCTTAGTGAGGTGGGCTTTAAACTGAAAGTCTCGGGGGGCAAGATCATACCATTCCACCCAACCAGGGAACAGCCAAATCAGTCAGAAATGTTCCTTAGGTGCCTTCCAACAAGAGAGCCAGAAAGCCAATGCAAGGGCATGTATGGCTACACTGGGATCTCCCTACCCCCTCCAAGGAAAATTTCTTACTTGACTATAAACCAATGTATGCAGCATGGGGAATAAAAAGGAAGAACTAGAGGTGAGGGTGTGGTTGCAAAGTCATGATCTCATTGTAGTTAAAGACATGGTGGGACAGCTCCATACCGTTTTAAAGAGGCAGATCAGCAAGCTAAGGTGATGGACTTGCTTTTTATGTAAGAAAGCAACTGGAATGTCTTGAGCTCTGCCTAAAGGGTGAAGAAGGTGTTGAAAGCCTGTGGGTAAGAATTAAGGCCAATATGGGTGACACTGTAGTAGGTGTTTACCATAGGCCACCTGATCAGGAAGAGGAAGTCGATGAGGACCTCTACAAACAGCTTAAAGTAGTCTCATGATCACATACCTTCATTATCATGGGAGACATCAACCACCCTGGTATTTGCTGGAATGGCAGCACAGCAAAGCACAAATAGTCCCGGAGGTTCCCGCAGTGCACTGACCCTACTAGGAGAGGTGTGCTGCTGAGCCTTGTGCTGACAAACAAGGTCGGGCCAGGGATGGGAAGGCTGGGAGTGTTACAACCTGACTTCAGAGCTTCCCTGGGCTTTTGGTTTCTTATGCCTTAAAGGTGAAAGTTTGTAAGAGTAGAAGACTCTTGTGAACTACGAAGGCAACATAGAGGAAAAAGTGTGATATTACCATCCTTTGTTCCAGTGACCTGGAACTGGTGTAGCTCTTGAGGTAGGTCTTTGGTGGTGAGTGCAGATCCACTGAGGTCTTTCATGGTGGATGTGCACTGACCAATATAGGATCATAGAACTACTATATTTGTTATACACTTGGAATATGGGTGGAGTGGGCATGGTCATACAGCAAAGAAATCAACTCTGGAAAACACTATCCTGTGTTCACAGAACTTATGTCCTTCCAGAACTTTCACAGAACTTATGTCTAGTTGATCAGATAGGGCTGGGTGATAGGTTGGACTGGATGATCTTGAAGGTCTCTTCCAACCTGGTTGATTCTATGATATGATTCTATGATAGGATTCATTGTTAACTTCTTTAAAGAGCAGGCCTTGCCTTAGGTGAGAAGGGAGCAGGGTCCTTGCTGCATCTCACAACTACCAACTTCAGGAAAGCTACATAGAAATCTAGGAATTAAATCTGACAAAGGATGCAAAAATAACAAGATGGGCATCTTCGTGTAGATCAGCAGGAAAAGGAGTACCAGACAAAACGTGGCCCCACTGCTGCATGAGGTGGGTGACCTGGTGACAGAAGATACAGAGCAGGTGGTGTTATTGAAAACCTTTCCTTCATTCTTTAGAGCTAAGGCTGGCCCTCAGTCCTTCGGGGTAAGAGAGAAGGTCTGGAAGAAGGAAGACTTTCCCTTGGTTGAGGAGGGTCAAGGTAGAGATCAGTTAAATAAACTGGATATCTACAAGTCCATGGGTCCTGATGCAATGCACGCATGAGTGATGAAGGAGCTGTCAGAAGTCATCACTGGGCAGCTCTCCATTGTCTTTGAAAGGTCCTGGAGAACAGACAAGGTGCTTGAGGACTGGATGAAAGCCAATGTCACTTTGGTATTCAAAAAGGGAAAGAAGTAAGATCTAGAAAAGTACCGGCCAGTAAACCCCACCCCAATCCCTGGAAAGATGATGAAACAGCTCATTCTGTATGTTATCTCAAAGCACATATAGGAAATTAAGGTTATCAGAAGTAATCAATACGGATTCACAAAAGGTAAGTCATGCCTGACTGCTTTTTACAAGATCATACAACCAATTCCTTATGCACTGGGCAGTCCACTCATCAAATCCATATCTCTCCAGCTTAGAAAAACATTGTGAGGGACTATGTCAAATGGTTTACAAATGTCCAAACAGATGACATCTGTTGGTCTTCCCCTGTCCACTGATGTAGTTACATCAATGTAGTTCTACATGGTAGAAAGGCAGTAGGTTGGTCAGGCAGGACTTGCCCTTGGTGAAGCCATGCTGGCCGTCTCAAACCACCTTCCTGTCCTCTACGTGTTCCAGTGTAGCTTCCAGGAGGATCTGTCCCATGATCTTACTGGGCACAGAGGTAAGGCTGAGAGGTCGGTAATTTCCAATGCCCCCTTTTTTACCCTTTTTAACAATGGGTGCAATGTTTCCTTTCTTCCAGTCTCCAGGAATTTCACCTGACTGCCAGGACTTTTCAAAAATAACGGAGAGTGGCTTTGCAACTACATCAGTCAATTCCTTCAAACACTGGGATGCATCTCATTAGGTCCTATAGATTTACGTATGTTAAAGTTCCTTAAGTGGTCTTCAATTTGATCTTCCTTTGTGTGCTAGTTTGAGCCTAGCTAGAATGTTTTGGTGAGAAGAATAAGATCATAGGCTGAGAAATGAAAACAATGGTGTCTACTTCACTCACAGCCTTGCTGA
>WAAF01011343.1:0-10030 GCA_013400475.1 Tricholaema leucomelas | reverse complement strand
CTCTTGATGCAGCCCAGCACAGGGTTGCTGTCTGGGCTGCATGTGCACACTGCCGGCTCATGTTGAGCTTTTCATCGACCCAGACCCCCAGGTCCTTTTCCTCAGGGCTGCTCTCCAGCCATTCATCACCCAGCCTGTATCTGTGCCTGGGATTGCACCGACCCAGGTGCAGAACCTTACACTTGGCCTTGTTAAACGACCAAATGTCAGTCTCTTGGAGAGTAGGAAGACACTTCAGCAAGACCTGGACAGGCTGGGCCAATGGGCTGAGGCCAACATGGTGAGGTTTATTAGGGCCAAGTGCAGAGTCCTAATTAGGCCACAATAACTCCATGCAGCACTACCGACTGGGGGATTAGTGGCTGGAGAGCAGCCTGGCAGAGAGTACCTGGGAGTGCTGGCTGACAGCTGGCTGTGTGTGAGCCAGCAGTGTGCCCAGGTGGCATGGAAGGCCAATGGCATCCGGCTTGTATAAGGCGTAGTGTGGCCAGCAGGACTAGGGATGAAATTCTGCCCCTGTACTCAGCACTGGTGAGGCCTCACCTCAAGCACTGTGTACAGTGCTGGGCCACTCACTTCAAGGATACTGAGGTGCTGGAGTAGGTCCAGAGGAGAGCAATAAGACTGGTGAAGGAAGTGGAAGGAAAGTCTTATGAGGAGAGGCTGAGGAAGCTGGAGTTGTTTAGTCTGGAAGAGACTCAGGAGGGACCTTACTGCATTCTACAAGTACCTGAAAGAAGACTGTAGTAATGTGGGGGTCAGACTCTTCTCCCAGGCAGAAAGGCTCTACAGAAGGATCTGAAAAGGCTGGATCAAAGGCCAGTGGTAAGAGGTGAAACAAGGCCAAGTGCCAAGTGCTGCACTTCGGTTACAACAACCCTCTGCACTGGAACAGGAAAGCTTCCAGGTGGAAAAGGGCCTCTGTGTGATGGTCAACAGCCATCTGAATACGAGCTAGCTATGTGATCAGGCAGCCAAGAAGGCCAACATCATCCTGACTTGTATTGGAAACAGTGTGGTAAGCAGGACCAGGGAAGTGATTATCTCCCTGTACACAGGGCTGGTGTAACCACACCTTGAACGCAGTGTTCAGTTCTGGGCTCTTCACAAAAGGACATTTGAGGTGATGGTGTGAAGCCAAAGAAAGGCAACAAAGCTGGTGAGAGGTCTAGAGCATGAGCCTTATGAGAAGCAGCTGAAAGAACTGGGGTTGTTCAGCCTGAAGAAGACTGAGAGGAGATCTTGTTGCTCTCTACAACTGCTTGAAATGAGGTTTTAGCAAGATCTGTTCTCCCAAGTAACAAGTGGTAGGACAAGAGCAAATGGGTTGGAAATGGATGGAGATCTTTACAACACACACAAACACAAGTTCTGAGAGACTTTAGAAGTAAATAGTATTGAGTTCCCTTTGCTTAAAGTAAAAGGGACTGATGAGAAGAAGAGATACCAAAGATTGGGACAATGTGACAATTAATAAGGTTCTAAATAAAATAATACAGTTCCAAGAAACTAAACCGCATAGCTGAAATTCTGCAAGCCATATATTGAAAAAGGGAGCAAAACAAAGTATTGGAGCTTCTGCCCAGTAATGCTGCAACTCAAAGAGCTGCAACTCATACTTAGTATTGTGCAGACTCGGACTCATGCTTAGTGGAAAGTATTCTCTGATTTTATTAGGGATAATCCAGATGCTGGGGGCAAATGCAATATGCCTACTGGGACTGAGGAAAGTGGCAGACAACTACTATTCCAGTCCTAGAAATGGTAAGTTAGATAAGGAGAAAAAAACAGAGCAAATTAATAACATGCATGCAGAAAAAAACTGCTCTAATTCTGATTCTGCAAGATGTAATTTCAATGAAAATTTCATATCAGTCTAACCAACAGTACTTAAATTAATACAATTATTTTTAAATCAGTGCATTCATGATTTTAATAATTGATTGAATTATTTAATAATTTAATGACTACTTTACTCTCTATTACATGTTTCCAACTTCTTTTCTACTACATGAATGCTGACAAGGATTAGTAGATTTAAAATTTCAATTTGAGCCAGGAACTGCATGTTTACCTGAACCTTTCTGTGAGATTAACAGTGAAATACATTGCTTTCTATTACCTCGCTTACTGGAATGTAACATAAACAACTAAACCACACTTCTATAAGCAGCACTCCAGTCTATACAATCCTATGTAAGTATACAATCTGTACAAAGGGAATTTTCACCTGAATAAACTTAAAACCAGTACTGCCACAGCAGCATTATTCAATACGAAAAGAAATCCATTACAGTGATGCAAAGAAAACACAAATCACATTCTCTCAATAAGTGGACCAGATAGGATGCCAGTTATTGATATAGTCTGGGACACTGGAATACTAAATCTTACTGCTGTATCCAAGCACAGTATTTCTTTTCAAACTGTTACGGTGATTTATTTTTTTATGTTTAAAAAATAAGAATCCTATTTAGGGACAGAGACCTATCTTCCTGTAGCCACATTTAATATGCCAGAAGAAATGACTGGCTTTTGCTGAAATTTCTTTGCATAAGTACTGCTTGTAGATTTTTTTTTTTCCTATTTATGTTCTCCAGGCTTTGAAGCATTGTTTTTTGGTGCCTCTCTAGCATAACTTGATCACTTGTGCAAATATAGGCTTTCTAATCTCTCCTACTATTGCACTGATTGTTTTCTACCTATGTTGACTATCTTGTAAAATATTTTCAAATAGAAAGTCCAAGCCTCTTACTACTGAATCATGGGATAGGGGAAAAGGACAGTAACAGAGAATGTTTGCTTGATGAAGTCAACCAGGAGAGTACAAGTGCAAGGCTGGTCCCTCAAACACTTATTCTATAATATAAACCAATAGAATAGCTATTTCCCCCACATTCAGTGTTGCAAGAATAATAGAATATTTTTTTGTGTGTGGAGCATGAGGTCAGAATCACCTCTAGTAAATACACTACAATTGGGTATTTGTGACCCTTATGTGTTAGGTTACATTTCTTCTGCCTGTCCTGATACCAAGCGGTTTCAGACTAAAGTGAGTCTCCCTGACTTAGCAGACTTACACCTTGTTAGTAGCAACAGAGATATTCAAAGTGGTGTCTGAGCAAGGTATAGCTGAGGTATTAGCACCAAGCTTCCCAAATTTGCCTCAACAAGTCAGAATATTTATCTGCAAAATACTGCAAACTACAAGATAATAACCCTATTAACACTATGTAAAGCAGAGTCTTCATATATGCCAGATGAGTATTGCCCATTTGTAGTAAACAAAAGCAGAATTATGCACATAGATAATAAGAATTTATAGAGTCCAGGTTATGTTCTTCAGTATTCCTGGAGGTTACACAACTATTATCATCTAGCCCATAAAGCAACACTTAAAGAAATTATTGTCTTCTGTTGCTCTGCTTCTTGACTAAGATTATGATTGAAACTGCTGCTGTACAATTCAGAAGCTATTTGTCAAAGTACTACCATATAAATTAATTTAGTTCGTTGATATCTTGTATTCTCAGAAATGACACCTCAGTGAAGACAAAAGACTGAACACCAGAAAGTATTTTCTAGATCATGAAATACTGCCAGAAACCACATGCAGAAAATCTGAGCTACTCAGGGACTGGAGCATTTTAAGCATATTCAAAAACCGAATATGTGGTCATCAGCCATGTGGTCAGGATTGGTCAAAGAAGACAGATGACAACCTGACACTCACAGGGAACACAAAACCTTTACCTCAGAATAATGAAAAAGCAGTTAGCTTGCAAGATGAGACTACGTGTATTCTTTATTTGTAGCTATAACTCATTCCCTGAGTAGAGCGGAGGCAAATCAACGCATGATCTAATGTTATTGCTGTCTCAACAACATATTTCCTTTATATTTTTCACAGCTTCAATAAATCATATTGTAGTAAGAGTTCAGACAACTGAAGTAGTGAAAAGTATCAGAATCAGTTTTTTAAGCAATTGTTTCTAGTTGTCATTGGCATATTGGGGTAGTGAAACCAAATTAGCTTTTTTTAATTGCTTACAAGAGCTATCAACTTGACCTTTACTAAGCGTTGAAAAAAACCACAGGTCAGAAAGGAAACAAAATAGTGTTTTCTAGTGGTTATTTTCATTTGATTTTCAGGTTTTAAGTTCTTAGATCACATTTGGGTCATAGTGCATAGTGCTAAAAGCAACTTAGAAATTCTTATATAATCAAGGACTCCAGAATGAGTTTAAGGAAAATAACAATAGGAAGGAGTGTGCAATAAAACTGTTAGAGCTAGCAATAATTAAGTTTCATTTTCAGGGTGGGGAGGATATAAAAAATAAATTTAATAATTCCTAGCAAAGCCCTCTAATAGAATGTTATTTCTTGACTTTTACAGTAGAATTAAAAATAAACTGCACAAATAATTCCATTCCTGCGTTTTTTGTTAAATCAAAACCTGAATACAATCTGACAACTGACTGTACACCATAAGGCCTCTTCTGAACCCTCACTGTTTGATTTCAGAGCTTAATTAACTTATTTTACATGCTTAAATCAATTATTATCATGTGTGCACTACTCTAGGATACAATTGCTGAGGAAATTAACAGAAACAAACACATTTATTGAAGTGCAGTATTAAAATTTTTTTTCTGCAGAAATATCTTTCTTTTTTGACATTTTTTTCCAGTTAGTTTTATCTGCAGTCTCTATAATATTTGTAATATTTCTTTTTATTGGAAAATACAGACATTTACATATTTATTCTTAAACACTTTCTGTCTCTAAATGAAGCAATTTTGCTGAGTAAAAACATGGTTCTATAAACTTAAATCAACAGACATGGATTCTCACTTTGTTACTCTAAACTCAACCACAGTAGGAAACGAAAGCTCAAAGTTATGGCCTCATATTGCTGCCAAAATACACGAGCCCTATCTCACTGGACTGAGTCAGTTGAGTCCCACTGTGATGATGGAGTTCAGGATGCAAGAAGAGTTCATGTTGGGCTGACTCCACAGTACCACCCTAGAATGCAATGTGCAGTATCTCTTTTGTATTCCCCTGAGCTGGGAATTTATAGCAAACACTGGTTTTGAGTACAGTGTTAGCAATTGAACTACTGCAGCACAAAGTGGCCTCCCAGTTACTCTTAGCTACTGCCACAGTGCAGGCATGCAACAAAAAATAATCTTACTTGTTCATCTAAAGTACTTTCTGAGTTGTCAGTTTGACTGTAAATAACTGCAACTTAAACTTGATGTTCAAGTGAGACAAATGTAACGACATTAAGCTTAGAATTAAAAAAAAACAGCAAGATAACTGAGGCAAAAGAGATATTATACTGAGAGGGCAAAAGCCTCCTAAATTATCATGGAAGTGCCTTTTTTTCTTAAAAAAGTTACTGTCTTTAAAAGAATATATAATAGATAAAAAGATAAAACCAAAGAAAGTGTTTTAATTGCTGCAAATGATTTACGAGTAAACTAACAGTGCTTACACTTTGTTCCAGTTTGTTTGTTTTTTTCTCTTGGTCAAAGCCAGTATGAATTGTTAAACAAAGACTTGAAAACTATACTCCTTAGCTCTCTTCTGAGCAAAAACATTGCTAGGTTCTAATTTGCCCCACTTAACAACTGTAGCCAGGTAAAAGGAGGTAAGCTATACTTAATTTTTCAGCTTGCCTAAGAGATTCACGTTACAACTTATGTTCAAAATTCTCGCATTATTTCTGAATGATAGAAGCTTAAACTGTAGTAATTAAAAAAAAAAACAACAACCTGATATGCTTATTTAATTAATTCCAGTACTCAATCTTTTAATCTATTCCCAGTCAGAAAATTAGTATGTTGCTCATCAGTGCAGAATACTAAAACACACAAACTATTGCAAATCTGATTTCTAATGATAAGTGGAGCAGACTGTGAAGCACTAGTGTATGTTTGTGGCTTTCCTGTTGTACATGTGCATGAATGCAATGAGCTGGTGAGAGTGAGGGTATGTAGGTGTATGTTCTCAGCTGCTATCCCTGGGGCAGGGAGAGTCTCATCTGTGCCCTTTGCATACTCCACAAAGTTTGGGTGGTCGTGGACAAGGCTGCTTGTGCCAGCAGCCACTCCTTGGGCTATGAAGGGTGTCACGTCTTATTTACTGAGCTTGGGTGGCCACATACTCTTCACACCCTCTTTCAGGATTATGGAACTCAGCTCTTCATTTTCCACATAACCTTTCCATAACCAGGTGACTTTCCCAATTACTCTATGATACAGGCTACACACCACATGCAAGGTCAAAGCTAAGCTCCTTCCCTGGGGTTTAATTTCACTGAGATATCAGTGAACAATGAAACAACCAACTCCCAACATTCAGCTAAACCCATGTCCTCATCTTACTGCAACATAAACTCAATCTCCCTCTTCAGGACAGCCAAGCTCTGTAATCTTCTTCCTTCTTTTAATTATCTCCATCTGTTTGCCCCTCCCTCTAGGTCTCAAGTTGCTGGCAAGTGCTATGGGATGGGGCAAACTTCATCCCCACTTCAGGAACACTTAACTACCTCCTTCCTCTCCACTTCATTCCATTGACATGTACCAATTTTTATTAGTAGTCTGTGTTTTTTGTTGCTTCAAAAGTTACAGTGCCACAGTCTGTGACCTCATACCACAGACAATAGAAACCTAAAGCCTTCCTGATTGCAAAGGTAAGAGTGACTCCAAAGACAAAGCGAGAGTCCAGGGGCAATATGACATAGGAATCCTAAGAAACATAACCTGTTCACAGAACTAGACTACATGCAAAGCACAGTGTGTAGGGGAGAAATACACAGCAAAGCGAAAGAAACTTCCCCCACAAATCCATATACTAGTAATTTTGGCCAAATTTAGGAGGATACTTTGTTCTACTTCTTGTCTTTTCGGGGGCAGATCAGACCTATGCTACCCTCTTCTTTGCTCATGAGATGACAATGACACTTTTTCTTCACTGAGCCAAAAATTAGTCAGGTTAGCAGTGGAACTCCATGCCCTGTGCCAGCGAATCTAGGCCTCCATGATGACCTTTTCCAGACCTGATTTTTTAAACTGTACAAATTCAGTTTAATACATTACAATGCTAAGAATGAGGTCTGAAGTAGTATCTTTTATTACAGTCGGGAAAAAATTGATAATGTGGGCCAAACAGTTTAAAAAATATTTTCCATTTAAATGGTCTGCCTTGTTCTCTCAGTTATGAATTATCTAATACCAGACACTACTTCCTCTCTACAGTCCCACAGATCTTGACACCTTTATACCCCAAAACTATTCTTCCAACAACTATAATCATGTTATTATTTACAGCTGTTGCAAAACCTTCCAAAAAAATGGTCTGATGCAGCCCTGAATGCATACATAAACTAGACTACAGCTAGTCAGTTAAGAAAAAAACACCAACAAAAAAACCAACACAACCAAACCTCAAACCCAAACCTACATCACAAAACCTCCCGACACTTTGACTGGAACTTTCACAGAATCACAGGATGTTAGGAATTGGAAAGGATCTCTGGGGATCTTCTGGTCCAACCTCCATGCCAGAGCAGGACTATATAATCTAGTGCAGGTTGCACAGGAATGCATCCAGATGAGTCTGTGTGGCCATTCGAGATAGATTTCTAGCTCAGACATAAAAAAAATTTAGAACAGAGAAACTTAGAAGTGGAAACTCTGAGTGGCGAGGTGAACGTTCTAGGAATAGGCTATATAATGGCAACAACGTTTAAGTTAATATAATTTCATTGGAGCATCAAGAGCTTTATGTCTGGAAGCACAGCTTGTACCTTCTCCTTGCTGCTGCTGCTACTTCTGCTGCACCTACTGCTATCTTCCCCCACTGCTGTTTTGGCTGATCCTGCTTTTGCTGTTTTGCTGCTGCTTGATCCCTTCCCCATCTTCCTTAAGGTTATTCTATTTCTGTAGTAGTTTATTCTCCTTACACTGTTTTATTTAGTTATATTAGCCTGCTAATTCCGCTGCTCCTGCTTTTGCCCCGCTTGTTTCTGCCAAATGGCTGCTGTTGCTGTGAGAAAGGGTCCCCCTGCCTCAGTCCCAGTTCCACCACCATGTAAGGAACAGAGCCAGGCAGACAAACCAAATTTAAATGATTCAATGAAAGGCACCTCCCAGAGTAGGACACGATTTACTTTAAGCAAGGAAGTTCAGATAGATGGTAGTGAACAGAAAGATTCAAATGGAAGAGTTAAGATCTCCCTTGCTCTAATTAAAACAAGGAGAAAAATGGCAGCTAGTATTGGGGGTCAAGATAGCTCAGATGATGATGGGGATAAACCAGAGCAGGGTAATCCCAAGGAGGGAACTGTTAGGATCCCTTTTGCTGCTGCTGAGGAGCTTCGGAAGTCTGCTCAACTCATGAAGCAAAGGGAAGAGGATCCAGGAGAGGGTACATCTGCCAGTGTGGGGGCTGATCCCCTGTAGGTAAAAGGTATGGAAAGGCTAGAGCTAAGGGAAAATATACTCAGAAGACGGATGATAGTGATGATGAGGAGAAAGCCCCATTGCCAAGGAAGGAGGTCAGGCATATTAGGCGAGATTATGCCTGGAAAGAGTGAGAACTGTTGATGAGCTGGCTAAACAGATGCTGGGATGGAGGCATCGATACCATAGAAATAAACCCTCGGACAGTGAGGCAGTTGGGCGTTTTCTTGAGAGACAATGTCATAGATAAGCACTTATGACATATTGGGAGCAATTCTAACCTGTGGTCACATGTACTGACAGCTGTGACACTACAGTACCCCAACAGGGATGATTTGCCCTGGAGACCTTCATGCTGGAATACGGTAGAACAGGAGGTTCGGTGCTTGCAAAAGATGGCCATAAGAGAGCTAATCTACGGAGATTATGCAACAGAGCACCACGATGAGATACCTCCAAGCCATGCTCTCCTAAAGAAACTTATTCAGCTTGCTTGTAGTGAGACCCTGGAATGGGTTGCCGAGGGAGGTGGTTGAGGCCCCACCCTTGGAGGTGTTTAAGGCCAGGCTGGATGAGGATCTGGCCAGCCTGATCTAGGGTAGGGTGTCCCTGTCCATGGCAGAGGGGTTGGAACTAGATGATTCTTGTGGTCCCTTCCAACCCTGACTCATTCTATGATTGACAAGTAAAATGGTGGGGAAAGATGATGAGAAAACTCCTCTGACTGTTGATGAGTTTGCTGATCAGACAAGGCAGATGGAGGATAGCCTCACATTTAATGCCATGGAGTCAGCCATAAATAATATGGTGGAATAGATAAAAGATGGCACAAAACAACTCAAGGAGGAATTTAAAACCCTCTTCGCCACAGGAGTGGGTACATGTCTCAGCCATCACAGATAGGCGTCCTCCCAGAAGATCAATTCAAATTAACTCACTCAGAAATAGACAACAGTTACATAGGTCTCTTTGGGTAATCTCACGTGAGAAATTTGGTGAGAACATGGGTAAGTGGGATGGGAAACCTACCTCACTTCTCCTGAAAAGAGTGAGGGAGTTGCAAAATGATAAGATTAAAATAGTAGTTGCCTCAGTTTCCCCAAATGACTCAAACAGTTCTGGAAATTATTCAGATAATACCATTAAACACTGCACCAATTGTACTTGCAATGGTCAACATTAGGGGCACCCTGCCTCTTAACAGGCAGAGGCCAGGGACCAGGAGGTTAACAGAATATACTGGAATGTATATATTAGATGGTCTGGTACCTTGAAGATTCAGAAATATAGGGCTTTAGTTGACACAGCTTCTCAATGTACATTGATGCCTTCAGATAATAAAGGAATGGGCTCTATTACTATTTCTGGAATTACAGAAAGTCTCAAGAACTGATGAGGCTGGAGGCAGAGTTAGGTTTAACTGGGAATTATTGGTGAAGACATGCCACTGTAACAGGTCCAAATGCACCTTGCATTCTGGGAATTGACTTTCTGAGAGAAGGGTGCTTCAAAGATCCGAAGGGTTACAAAATGTACCTTTGGAATAGCAACTGTAGAAG
>WAAF01011342.1:7881-21705 GCA_013400475.1 Tricholaema leucomelas | reverse complement strand
CTGCTCTAGGGTAGGGTGTCCCTGGGCATGGCAGGGGGCTTGGAACTGGCTGATCCTTGTGCTCCCTTCCAACCCTGACTGATTCTCTGATCTTTTGAATTTGAGATGGAGGTGGAGACTGCTGAGAGTGATGGAAAGAAGAGTGAAAGGAGCTGTGCAAAGGCAGGAGAACCAGCTAAAGCTCACCCCAGGAACTGTTGATATATTGCAGGAGACTGCCTCTGTAATTTAGTTGTTCTGGAACAGAACTGGTTTTGATGAATGCCTAATTTATTTAGAATTCAAGATGAGAATAACTTGTCAGACACTTATTATTCTGTGTCTCCTGCAAAGCAAAGTACACAGCTCTAACAGCTGTTGCACACTCCCCGTCAGGCAAGGTAGGGAGACATATATTAAAACCAAATTATGTTGGCATTAACCTCCCTCTCCCAAAGGGCAAATCATAGAGTCACAGAAGCATTTTGGTTGGAAGAGATCTTTCAAAACATCAAGTGCAAGTGTTAACCCAGTACTGCCAGGTGACCACTAAACCACCACATCTACATGGCTTGGAAATCTCTCCAGGGATGGGGACTCCACCACTGCCCTGAGCAGCCTGTTCCAGGGTTTGACAAACTAGGTGGGGAAGAAGTTGTTCCTGATGACCAAACTAAACTACCCCTGGTGCAACTTCACAGAAGTGCAATGTTCACAGAATCAGACAGGGTTGGATGGGAGCACAAGGATCAGACAGTTCCAACCCCCTGCCATGCCCAGGGACACCCTACCCTAGAGCAGCCTGGACACAGCCTCAGCCAGCCTGGCCTTAAACACCTCCAGCCATGGGGCCTCAACCACCTCCCTGGGCAACCCATTCCAGCCTCTCACCACTCTCATGCTCAACAACTTCCTCCTCACCTCCTCTATGACTCTCCCATGCCTCCAGCTTTGCTTCGTTCCCCCCAGACCTGTCCCTCCCTGAGAGCCTAAAAAGTCCCTCCCCAGCTTTTTTTGTAGCCCCCTTCAGATCCTGGAAGGCCACAAGAAGGTCACCTGGGAGCCTCCTCTTCTCCAGCCTGCACAGCCCCAACTCTTTCAGTCTGTGCTCACAGCAGAGCTGCTGCAGCCCTCTCAGCATCCTCCTGGCCCTTCTCTGGACACACTCCAGCATCTCCCCATCCCTCTTGGAATGGGGGCTCCAGAACTGGATGCAGTAACAACTTGAGGCTTCTTCTCCTATTGTTTGTTACTTAGGAAAAGGGACCAACCCCCATCTGGATCTAACCTCCTTTCAGAGAGTTGTAGAGAGGCAGAAGGTCTCCTCACAGCCTCCTTTCCTCCAAACTAAACAACCCCAGGTCCTTCACCCACTCCTCTTCAGACTTGTGCTCTAGGCCCTTCAGCAGCTTTGCTGCCCTTCTCCTCCGCATGGGGGAATATTGAGCTCCACTGCCCATCCATCTATGCAAAAGTCTCTAAGGTTTCTTGTTCCTGTGGTCATATATCCTGGGATTTTAGACACTTCCCACAAAGAGTGTGCTGAAGACCTTGACCAAAGCAGCAGCACTATAAAAACACAGCTTGCAATACAAACCCACCACCTACATAAACATCCAGCACATTAGCAGCAATACTGCATACCCACAGGAAACAGCCAGCCATTAATTTAGTGAAAACAGCTTTTAGCAGCTCTTCTCTTAATACTTAAAGCCTCCAAACATTGCTTTAGCAATCCCACCCAAGGCAGCATCACACAATGTGTGACAACTACACAGCCCAAGCCCCACGCTCCTACCACTGCTGTGTGTTCCCCTTTTTCTCTCTCTCTCCTGCTCGTTGCAGTCACTCATTGCATCATGCTGGAGGTGATGAATTTAATCTCTCCCTAGCCAAGGTCATGTTGCCCTGCCCATCAGTGCTGTATGTGACAAAAACTCTGCTGTCATTACTAACACTGTTGCTTATGTTCTCCTTTCCAAAGCCTCATCAGAAACAAAAGGTGCCACCTGAAGCAGCAGCCACCAATCTGCAGGAGATTATTCAGAAATGTGACCTGAATCTGCTAGGTTTAGATCTTGATTTTGTGCAGGCCAACAAAAAAAAACCACCAGGGATTTGAGCTGTAAACAGCAATCAGCAGAACGTGAAAAGAATGGGCTGCCCAGGCAGCTGGAGGAGTCACCGTCCCTGGAGGTGGTCAAGAAGAGACTGGAGGAGGCACTTGATAGAATCAACCAGGTTGGAAGAGACCTCCAAGCTCAGCCAGCCCAACCTAGCACCCAGCCCTGGCCAAGCAACCAGACCATGGCACTAAGTGCCTCAGCCAGGCTTTGCTTCAACCCCTCCAGGGACAGTCCCCCCACCCCCTCCCTGGGCAGCCCATTCCAATGCCAATCACTCTCTCTGACAACAACTTCCTCCTAACATCCAGCCTAGACCTCCCCTGACACAACTTGAGACTCTGTCCCCTTCTTCTGTTGCTGCTTGCCTGGCAGAAGAGACCAATCCCACCTGGCTACAGCCTCCCTTCAGGGAGCTGCAGACAGCAATGAGGTCTGCCCTGAGCCTCCTCTTCTCCAGGCTGCACACCCCCAGCTCCCTCAGCCTCTCCTCACAGGGCTGTGCTCCAGGCCCCTCCCCAGCCTTGCTGCCCTTCTCTGGACACCTTTTAGCACCTCAACATCTTGATTGGATAGGGCTGGGTGCTAGGTTGGAGCGGATGATCTTGGAGGTCCCTTCCCACCTGGCTGATTCTATGATTCTAAGCCTTTTCAGTCCCAGCTACCCCAAATTAGACAGACCAGCAGCCTGCCCTCCAAGTGCAGCTGACCACAAGTGCTTCTCAGCTCAGTTCTGAGGCAGAGCAAGGACCACCGCTCCCAGCAGCTGCACTGGGAAGGAGTGGATGTTGGTGGGGAACTCCCAAGATGCTAAGCCATCCTTTCCCACACCTCTCAGCTCCTTTTTAACTTACAGCACACTCCTTGCTGTACTGTGAAGGGCAAAATCCAGCTTTAGCCCTGCTTCATGTTCAGCTGTTGCTCTCACACCTCTTTTGTTCATGCTCAGGATGCATTTCTTCCATCTTCTACCTCTAACCTTCTCTATTCTTCTTCTTCTTCCTCCTTTTTGCCAAGTCAGTGCTTTCTCTTCCAGCTCAATTGTATCCAACATTCCTCAGCTGCTCAGTTCCTTCTTTCACACTTGAATCAGCAATTCCCTAGTTTGTGCAAGAAGGCTTTCATCCTTCCCCAACCATCTGTCCCACATCCTTCAGGGCTTTTGTGTTTGTGAGATCATTGTCCCTTGCATGACATCCCTCATTAAAACTCTACTTCCAGCACTAGGTTCTTGAGTTTCAACTGCCTCTTCTCCATCCTCCTCCCTCCTTCCTTGTCTCATGGATCTACCTTTGAAGATCCTACTTACAGAGCAGCTTCCTTGTCTTCCCAATACTTCTGCCTCTAACCTGCTAGTATCAATGTGCACCTCTCCCTTGGGAAGAGATGATGGTTAACCTTCCACTTCAGTCCCAGTACCCAATTAAGTAACTCTGCTTCCACTTTTCCCCTTAGCTCTGTACTTCTGGATCCCTGAACTCATTAATACACTAGGATGGCATATCTGTGCCTACAGACCCTGCCTGGGCTGTCAACCACAGCTCATTCCCACAGACACATCAGAAACATCTGCCTGGATTAAAAAAGAGAGGACAGAAGAACACAAGGAGGCAGAAGCCTTATGGTTAGAGTCTGACACATCAGGTTACTTCATAGGAACAAACCACTGCTGGGCCAGGAGCTTTCAACAGGAGGTGGTGAGCCACACCAGCAGCCAAGCCCCAGATATTGTTTCTTTCCTGATTTTTCCTGGCTCAGAGAATCACAGAATCTCTTGGATTGGCAAAGCCCTTCAAGCTCATGGAGTCCAAACATTAGTTTCACACTGACAAGTCCTTGACCAAACCAAACCCCTCAGCACAACATCTAACCACTGTGAATCGCTATGGTTGGAAAGGACCACCAGGATCAGCCAGTCCAACCTTCATCCCAGCATCCTTCATCACCAGACCATAGCCTCAAGCACCACAGCCACTCTCCTTTTAAACACCTCCAGGGATGGTGACTCCACCACCTCCCTGGGCAGCCTGTTCCAGAGCCTGACCACCTGCTCAGGAAAGAACTTCCTCCCAACATCCAACCTAAACCTGCCCTGATGCAACTTGAGGCCATTTCCTCTTGTCCTATCATTAGTAATTCTGGAGAAGAGACCAGCTCCAGCCTCACTACAACCTCCTTTTAGGTAGCTGCAGAGGGCAATAAGGTCCCCTCTCAGCCTCCTCTTCTCCAGGCTAAACACCCCCAGCTCCCTCAGCCACTCCTCATAGGTCCTGTTCTCCAGACCTCTCCCCAGCCTCCTCGCCCCTCTCCGCACCCACTCCAGCTCTCCACACAAGAGCCAATGCTGCAAACCAGCTGCTGTGCTCATCTGGAGCAGGCTGACAAATGGTTTCTGCAAGTTGGACCAAGAGGGATCGCTTCTGGATGACATCTCCTGCCCTCTCTGAAGCTCAAGCACACCGCTGATACTGCCAGCGGTTTCCCTGGGCCAGGGACTACAGCTCAGATTCTGTTATTAATTAGGCCTCACACAGAAACACCACAAAATAAGTCATTAGCTGGTCCAGCTCCTGCTTCTCTTCCCCTCCCAGTGCCATTAGTTTCAGTCTCTATATAGCTGAATGATACAGGCTTAAAACTGACCCAAGCACTCCGACCTTAATACTGTAAATTATTAAGTCTCAGTTCTCTAATGCCAATAAATCATTTCTATGTGCACATTTAATTAACAAGCCAATCAGTAAAAACAACTCCTCATTCTCACAGCACACTTTATCAGAGGCACCACAGACACATTACAACATTAATTAAGTGTAACAAATGCTGGGCTGAGGTAAATAAAGCATTATCCTGCTGAGGCGTGTGGGGAAACAGAGGCAATTCTCTTGCTGGATTTGCCCAATGTTAATCCAGATGTTCACAACCAGGTGCCCAAGAGAAAGACCTGAGAGAAGCACTGCTGAGAGCTACCTCTCCTAATAAGCATTCCTCTTATGAGCTGCAGTGTTTACTGATTTGCTGATGAGAAATCTGTTCCTGTTGCTTTCCTCTGCTGAACAGACTAAGGGCACAAACCACTGCGCTTCTCCAGCGTGCTGAAACTCAACCCTATGCCTCAGTGGTCTGCCAGGTGATGCTGAATGCCTTGGGTCCAACATAACACCCAGCCAAGGGTTCTGAGGAACCCCTAATCATAGAATCAACCAGGTTGGAAGAGACCTTCAAGCTCAGCCAGGCCAAACTAGCACCCAGCCCTGTCCACTCAACCAGACCATGGCACTAAGTGCCTCAGCCAGGCTTTGCTTCAACACCTCCAGGCACAGTGACTCCACCACCTCCCTGGGCAGCCCATTCCAATGCCAATCACTCTCTCTGGCAACAACTTCCTCCTGACATCCAGCCTAGACCTCCCCTGCCACAATTAGATGTCTTCTTGTACTCAGAAGGTTGGTAAGGTTACACCTTGAGTACCAGGTTCAGTTTTGGGGCCCTCACTACAAAGACATTGAGGTCCAGGAGAGGGTCTAGAGAAGGAAAACTAAGATGTTAAAGGGCCTAGAGGTAACTGAGGTCACTTAGTCTGGAGAAAAGGAGGCTGGGGGGAGACCTCCTGGCTCTGTCCAGCTCCCTGAAAGGAGACTGGAGCCAGCTGGGAGGTTTGTCTCTTCTCCCTAGTAACAAGTGGCAGGACAAGAGGAAAGGTCCTCACATTGCACTACCTGCCCACCCTCTAGGTTCACACTTATGTACCCATGTAAGCTCATGGGATGCAGGATGCCTACCAAGCAGTCATAGGTCAAAGATCTCTTTATCAGTGTCTGGTATCTCCCAGGTGCTCCAACAATACAGTCATAGATTCACAGAATCATGGAATGGCTGTGAGTTGGAAAGGGCCTTGATGATCATCTAGTTCCAACCCCTCTGCCATGGGCAGGGACATCTTTCACTAGACCAGGGTGCTCAAGGCCTCATCCAACCTGGCTTTGAACACTTCCAGGGAGGGGGCATCCACAGCTTCCCTGGGAAACATGTTTCAGTGTCTCAACACCCTGACTGCAAAGGGTGATGTGACACTGGAACAGGCTGCCTGGTACCAAAGTCCACCTTGGTATGAAGTTTCCTACCAGGCTCTCATGCCAGGAGCATGGGAGAAGAGGAAGAATGACACTGACTCTGCCCACAACACACTGAACAGTTAAGGATGATGGAAAGCATCAAGTGTCCCAACATCCTCATTCTTCTACAAACCCAGAGTTTCACCACCAGTCTTTCAGGCCACACAAAACCTGTCCTGCAATAATCTCTTCCTCCCCTCCCACAACCAGATGATGAATGTCACAGTGGTCCCATACAATGGTGGCATCCACACAACTGGCATGTTCCTCTGTGCCCTCAATCTACAGGTCTAGATCCAACAGTTTAGTTTGCTTCCCCCCCTCATTTGGCAGAGAAAAACCAGGGGTCCCTGGGGCTGAGGCAGGAGCTGACAGTCAAACCAATTTGCCCAAACTATCAGGGCTAGCTTTTGTGACAGTGCCTGGCAATCACCTAGAGTTTAGTCCAACAGCTCATACTGGGGCAAGTCCAACTTTCTTTGTGCCAAACCCCATGAATTGTGCTCTCTATGCAATTTCTGTGCTGTGGAAACATTTGAGGTTTCTCAATTATGCAATGAAATATTTCAGCTCCAGATGATGCCTGCTGCCAGCCCCTTTAACCCCTCTTGGCAAAACAGGATGGATTTTCACAGGTTCTCGCTGAAAGCAAGAAGCAGCTCAGCTTGTCACTGTCTTTGACAAGTGGATCTGGAAGAAATCTTTACACTGAGGGTGGTGAGACACTGTCCCAGGTTGCCCAGAGGGGTGCTAGATGACCTATCTCTGCAATTATTCCAGGTCAGGCTGGATGGACTCCAAGTGACCTGATCTAAATTGCAGATGTGTCTCCTGACTGCAGGGGGGTTGGATTAGACGAGGTTTAAAGATCCCCTCCAACCCAAACCAGTCTAGGAACTATGGGACCCGAGTATCACTGTCTCAAGATAGTAGGAGCCTTCCTTCTCCAAGCAGCATCAGGTTGGAAGAGACCTCCAAGCTCATCCAGTCCAACCTAGCACTCAGCTCTGTCCAATCAACCAGACCATGGCACTAAGTGCCCCAGCCAAGCATTTTTTCAACACCAGAATGAACTGGGTTGGAAGGGACCTTAAAGATCATCTAGTTCAAACCCTTAGCCATGGGCAGGAATACCTTTTACTAGAGTAAGTTGCTCAAAACATCATCCACCCTGGGCTTAAACATTTCCAGAGAGAGAGCATCAGCCCTGGAATGGACATTGGAATGGGCTGCCCAGGGAGGTGGTGGAGTCACCGTGCCTGTAGGTGTTGAAACAAAGCCTGGCTGAGGCACTTAGTGCCATGG
The DNA here is from genome assembly GCA_013400475.1 of Tricholaema leucomelas. Lineage (NCBI taxonomy): Eukaryota > Metazoa > Chordata > Aves > Piciformes > Lybiidae > Tricholaema lacrymosa > Tricholaema leucomelas. Next base: position 14,183 of record WAAF01011342.1, on the reverse strand, counting down.
TCTGGTTGAGTGGACAGGGCTGGGTGCTAGGTTGGACTGGATGATCTTGGAGGTCTCTTCCAACCTGGTTGATTCGATTCTATTCTATTCTATTCTATTCTATTCTATTCTATTCTATTCTACTCTATTCTATTCTATTCTACTCTATTCTATTCTATCTGGAGATCGTTTAGTCCAACATCCCTGCCAAAGCAGGATCACCCACAGCAGCTTGCCTAGGATCACAATGTCAAGGATGGTTTAGAATCTCTCCAGGGACAGCGACTCCATCACCTCCCTGGGCAGCCCATTCCAATGCCAATCACTCTCTCTGCCAACAACTTCCTCTTAACATCCAACCTAGACCTCCCCTGGCACACAGAGTGTTGCTTACATGAAAGTAACCACAGAGCCACCAGTCCCTGCAAGGCTGCCAGTCTAAGGCAGAGTGTGCAGGTGATTCAGTAACAGATTGCACCTAATTACAGCCAGACAGAGAAAGGCTTGACTGATAGCAAGGTATTAAAGCTACCAGAGGTATAAAGCCCTGAACTAACCTCTGGAGAAGGTGTTCCAGCTGTGTAACTGGATGGAAGATGTGCTGCCAGCGTTAGTGAGACAAGCTGGAAAGAAAAACCTGATGCTGACCCCTCAAATCACAAGTGGAAGAACAAAGAATGCATTACCTTCCTAGATGGTGGCAATCAATACAGGAGAAAGGGTTAACCCCTAGGAGATGTCAGGAATGACAAAGGGAGCTGAGCCAAGCCAAGCTGGGTTGGCTAGGTCAGCAAGAGGGGAAGACTTTGGCAGGAGCTCATGAGATGGTTGATGGACTGAGGAAATTAATTGATTTAAATCTGATAATGGATTCAGACTCTGCTACTGCTCATTTGATACCCTTTGGCTGGCAGCTCTCTGGGACAGGAAGCTGTCACTCACGGTCTGGTTGGACAACACCTAGCAAATTGCACCTCCTGCTAGTGGGAGCTTCTTCACACTGTCCTAAGGAAAAATCACCTCCACCTCTAAACCTGGCCTGAAACAGATGTTAAAAAAAGGGTGATGCTAAAGCAACTGAATTCTGACCAAGTGCAAGGTCCTGCAGCTGGGTGGAGGCAATGCCAAGCACAAATCCAGGCTGGGCAGTGAGTGGCTGGAGAGCAGCCCTGAGGAGAGGGACCTGGGGGTGCTGCTGGACCAGAAGCTCAACAGGAGCCAGCAGTGTGCACTTGCAGGCCAGAGAGCCAAGCAGAGCCTGGGCTGCAGCAGGAGAAGTGTGGCCAGCAGGGCCAGGGAGGGGATTCTCCCTCTCTACTGTGTGCTGCTGAGAACCTACCGGTTCTGGAGCCCCCATTACAAGAAGGATGTGGAGATGCTGGAGTGTGTCCAGAGCAGGGCCAGGAGGATGCTCAGAGGGCTGCAGCAGCTCTGCTACGAGGACAGACTGAAAGAGTTGGGGCTGTGCAGGCTGCAGAAGAGGAGGCTCCCAGGTGACCTTCTTGTGACCTTCCAGGATCTGAAGTGGGCTACAAAAAAGCTGGGGAGGGATTTTTTGGGCTATCAGGTAGGGAGAGGACTGGGGGGAATGGAGCAGAGCTGGAGGTGGGGAGATTGAGACTGAACGTGAGGAGGAAGTTGTTGAGCAGGAGAGTGGTGAGAGGCTGGAATGGGTTGCCCAGGGAGGTGGTTGAGGCCCCATGGCTGGAGGTGTTTAAGGCCAGGCTGGCTGAGGCTGTGTCCAGGCTGCTCTAGGGTAGGGTGTCCCTGGGCATGGCAGGGGGGTTGGGACTGGCTGATCCTTGTGGTCTCTTCCAACCCTGACTGATTCTATGATTAAACTCGTGTGCTTTAACTGCAATAAACCAGCTAGCTGGAAGATTTTGGTGAGAAGAATTAGATGCTAGGCTGTGAAAAGGAAACAGTGGTGAGGTCTGCTGCACTCAGAGGCTTGCTGAGATGGGTAAGAACACAAAACATAGACAGCACAGTGGCTCTCTGTTGCAGATGGTGCCTGTACTTTTCTCCCTGCCCTGCTTTCTATGCAATTAATCCTTCTGCTTCCTAACCCCCCTGGCTGATTCTCCAAACTCACTTTGCACATAAGGCAAAGTCTGGGATAAGGTAGAGGGGTGAAAAGAAGGTGGATGCCCCTCCTGGGGACTCTGGTTTCTGGGAGGGCTGTTGTGTTTCTGTATCACCTTTAACTTGTCTATTTCTGTCTATAGCTGTAGATATGCTAAATATCTGCTTGGATCTTGTGCTAAGCTGTGAATATAAAGCTTCATTCCTTAATTTCCAGCTCAGCTGAGTCTAGTCTGGGTGATTTCCTAAGAGTGAAGGGTGGTTGGGAGCCCCTCCTGGGGACTCTGGTTTCTGGGAGGGCTGTTTTGATTCAGTATCACCTTTAACTCATCTATTTCTATCTATAGCTGCAGAGATTGTAAAGATCTGCTTGAATCTTGTGCTGAGCTGGAAATATAAAGCTTCATTCCTTAATTTCCAGCTCAGCTGAGTCTAGTCTGGGTGATTTCATCAGAGTGAAGGGTGGTTGGGAGCCCCTCCTGGGGACTCTGGTTTCTGGGAGGGCTGTTGTGCTTCTCTATCACCTTTAACTGATCTACTTCTGTCTATAGCTGTAGATATTATAATTACCTGCTTGTATCTTGTGCTAAGCTGGAAATATAAAGCTTCATTCCTTAATTTCCAGCTCAGCTGAGTTTAGGCTGGGTGATTTCATCAGAGTGGTGTAGGGGGGTGGATAACACCCAAACCATCGCAGCTATTTATAACGTAACACCTATTTAGGAAAGGGGAGCTTTGATTTAAGGAGTGGAAGTTTAATTAAGGTAAAACAAAAGTTTCCATTAATCTTGAAAGAACTCCCAACCTGCTGCTCTCCTCCACCATCCAATTCAGCTAATGTCATAACAGGATCAAGAGCAAAGCCACGTACCTGAAGCCTCCCGCAATGCGGACCAGGCCAGGCAAGCTGGACCAAGCCACATAGCCTTCTCTCCAGCCTTGACAGATAGGATGCTTGCTCTCCTCAAAACACTGCTTCCAAACTGCACTGGGCAAATATTTTTTTCCCCAATCAAGGCATGCAGGAAAATTATGAAGGAGAAAAGATGTTGATAAACTTGAGACTGGCGATGAAAAACGGCTACAGTCTAGACCTGCAGGCAGCAAGAGCTGATGATGGAACACCTCTGTTATGAAGCAAGCTGAAAGAGTTGGGGTTGTTCCACTGGGAGAAGGAAAGGCTCCAGGGAGACCTTACTGAGGCCTTTCAGTATTTAAAGGGGGCTCAGAAAAGAGATAGAGAGAGATTTTTACCAGAGCTCACTATAAAGGAGGTGGTGGTTTTAAACAAAGAGAGGGAGATTTTAGAGTAGATGTGAGGAAGAAATGGTTTACCCTGGGGGTGGTGAGAGAGCAGCCCAGATTGCCTGGAGAGGCAGCAGAATAGACTAGACTGGAACAGAATCAACCAGCTTGGATGAGACCTCCAAGATCATCCAGGCCAACCTAGCACCCAGCCCTGCCCAATCAACCAGACCATGGCACTAAGTGCCTCATCCAGGCTTGGCTTCAACACCTCCAGGCACAGTGACTCCACCACCTCCCTGGGCAGCCCATTCCAATGCCAATCACTCTCTCTGACAACAACTTCCTCCTAACATCCAGCCTAGACCTCCCCCAGCACAACTTGAAACTGTGTCCCCTTCTTCTGTTGCTGCTTGCCTGGGAGAACAGACCAACCCCACCTGGCTACAGCCTCCCTTCAGGTAGTTGCAGACAGCAATGAGGTCTGCCCTGAGCTTCCTCTTCTGCAGGCTGCACAACCCCAGCTCCCTCAGCCTCTCCTATCAGGCATTCTCCACAGTGCTTGGAGGAGAAGTCATCTGAAGCTCTCGACGAGTTTCCTTTTGTTTATGGCCTTTAAATAATTCAGAGAGAGGAGTTGTCAAGCTGAATCTGCAGAGCTCCCTTGACTTTGGGCTTTATGCTATCAGCCTGCCTGCCTATTGTTTATAAAGACAACAAGGAAAACATTATGGGATCGTCTGTCTGCGTGGGAGGGAGTCAAGGACTAGAAGAACAAGGGCTGTCAGGACACAAGTCATAAAACAGATGGGGAAGAAGGCAGAGCAGGCAGTAGGTGAAATACAGACGTAGCAGCAAAGCAGCAAGTGGGCAGGGTGGCCACGCTCTAAAGGAAGGATGCTCGTGGTTGCTGGTGTAAGATAGAATAGAATCAACCAGGTTGGGAGACACCTCCAGTCCAACCTAGCACCCAGCCCTATCCAGTCAACCAGACCATGGCACTAAGTACAGAACCCTGCACTTGGCCTTGTTCAATCTCATCCCATTGGCCTCTGCCCACCCATCCAGCCTGGCCAGGTCCCTCTGCAGGGCTCTCCTACCCTCCAACAGCTCCACACCTGCTCCTAGCTTGGTGTCATCTGCAAACCTACTGATGCTGGACTCAATCCCCTGGTCCAGATCATCAATAAAGATGTTGATCAGGACTGTGCCCAGCACTGATCCTTGGGGAACACCACCAGTGCCAGCTGCCAACTGGATGTGGCACCATTCACCACCACTCTCTGAGCTCAGCCTTCCAGCCAGTTCCTGACCCAGCACAGAGTGAATCTGTCCAAGCTACGAGCTGCCAGCTTGGCCAGGAGTTTGTTGTGGCAGTGTCAAAGGCTTTGCTGAAGTCCAGGTAGACTCCATCCACAGCCTGCCCCACATTCACCAGGTAGGGAACCTGATAATAAAAGGAGATCAGGTTGGTGAGACAATGATGGCATCCTTTAAGCAGGAAAACACCAAATGCAAATGGTAACTTAAGTTAGCAATTAAAAGTGCAGCCTCCCAGCTCCACTGCTGAAGAGAGGATGATCACAGGATGTTAGATATAAAATCATCACCATGTGGGGTGGTTCAGTTTTGGTTTGAGTGATCTGCAAACAGGTTCACAAAGTGTGGGTCTTATCTTTACACCTGCTCACCTACAAGGCAGTATTGCACAGGGTGGTAGGGGTTGGAAGGGATTCAAGGAGGTCATTGAGTCCAACCCCCCCTGCCAGAGCAGGACCACAAAATCTAGCACAGATCACAGAGGAACACATCCAGACAGGCCTTGAATGTCTCCAGAGAAGGAGACTCCACAGCCTCTCTGGGGAGCCTGTGCCAGTGCTCTGGGACTCTTACAGGAAAGAAGTTCCCCCTTGTGTTGAGGTGGAACCTCCTGTGCTGCAGCTTGCACCCATTGCTCCTTCTCCTATCCCAAGGAGCAGTGAGTAGAGCATATTCCCCCCTCTCCTGAGCAGCCCTCAGATGTCTATAGACATTGATTAAATCCCCTCCCAGTCTTCTCATCTCCAGACTAAGCAGCCCCAGGTCCCTCAGCCTCTCCTCATCAGGCAGTGCCTTCCAGTCCCCTCATCATCCTCATAGCTGTCCACTGAACCCTCTCCAGCTGATTCCTGTCCCTCTTCAACCGAGGAGCCCAAAACTGAAGGCAGCATTCAGGATGAGGTCTCAGCAGAGCAGAGTAGAGGGGGAGGAGAACCTCCCTTGATCTGCTGGACCTGTCCCAGATCTGTCTCACTTCTGCAAACCAGTGACAGCCCTCAGGCAGTGGGCCAGCACTTAACCATCATCCCAAATCTCACAGAGAGCAATTTCATCCTTTCTCCCCTTTTTTTCCCCCCAGGCTCTTTGGGCAGGCAAAGATTTGCCAGGTGCTGCCTGGAGACACCAGCAAAAGGCCTCTGGCATCCCAGGGAACTCAGAGGCTCCAAGGTGCCTTTTAGAGTAATTTATTCTGGTGTGGGGCTGGTTTTTATATCCCAGTGAGTGGGGCACACAGGGCTTTGATCATAGAATCATAGAATCAACCAGGCTGGAAGAAAACTCCAAGCTCATCCAGGCCAAGCTAGCACCCAGCCCTGGCCAATCAACCAGACCATGGCACTAAGTGCCTCAGCCAGGCTTGGCTTCAACACCTCCAGGCATGGTGACTCCACCACCTCCCTGGGCAGCCCATTCCAATGCCAATCACTCTCTCTGACAACAACTTCCTCCTAACATCCAGTCTTAATCTTCCCTTTCACAACTTGAGGCTGTGTCCCCTTCTTCTGTTGCTGCTTGCCTGGCAGCAGAGCCCAACCCCACCTGGCTACAGCCTCCCTTCAGGTAGCTGCAGACAGCAATGAGCTCTGCCCTGAGCCTCCTCTTCTGCAGGCTGCACACCCCCAGCTCCCTCAGCCTCTCCTCACAGGGCTGTGCTCCAGGCCCCTCACCAGCCT
>WAAF01011341.1:60961-129670 GCA_013400475.1 Tricholaema leucomelas | reverse complement strand
AGGAGGAAGTTCTTTACAGTGAGGGTGGTAAGACACTGGAATGGGTTGCCCAGGGAGGTTGTGGATGCTTCCTCCCTGGAGGCGTTTAAAGCCAGGCTGGATGAGGCCTTGAGCAGCCTGCTCTAGTGGGAGGTGTCCCTGCCTATGGCAGGGGGTTGGAGCTGGATGATCCTTGAGGTCCCTTCCAACCTAAACCATTCTATGGTTCTATGATTCTATGGTTGTTCTTCAGGGACAAACAGTTCATCCTGTTTTAAAATTCTCAGACTATGGTGAGCCATCCCTGGAGGTGTTAAAAAAAAAAAAAAAAAGCCTGGATGAGGCACTTAGTGCCATGGTCTGGTTGATTGGACAAGGGCTGGGTGCTAGGTTGGACTGGATGATCTTGGAGGTCTCTTCCAACCTGGCTGATTCTATCATTCTAAGATTTTATGATTACCAGTATTGTGTACTAGGGGCAAGTAAAAGACCTTGGTGGATTTGGTTTAGGTCCTGAAAAAGATTTAGCTTGATACCATAGGTAATGCAATATTTAGTGTATAGAGAATCCTAGGGGAGGCCCAAGATAGTGTATGTTTTGAGGTCTTAATTATTTTTTTTCCTAAAAGGAAATAAATATTTAATTTTGGCAAAGATCATTGCAATTTATATGAAAGCACTGAATCCCATCACCTGGGAGATTAGGAGTAGCAAGATGCAAGTAATTTCACATTCTTTCAGATGGTAAGCAATATTTAATTCACTTTTTGTCTGCTCGGTTGATAAAGTGGTTTTTTGCCATGGCCTCATCATGAAGGAAATACATTTCAGATTCATCAAATAGAAGTATAAGATATGGCTCTAGCCAAATACCAAGATATATTATTTAAAACTCTAGTGAACTGCTTGCAGACATTATCAAGGCAATTTTAAACATTGATAAGTCAGTTTCAGTAAACAGGAATATAAAACAAAATCACAGTGACTGTCTTGGGGATATGGGAGAGTTGTCTTTTTTTGCTCTGAGTCTCTATACATTCCTCTTTCTTTTCTCTCTGACACAGAAGAATAATAATTTGGAATGGGCTGCCCAGGAAGGTGGTGGAGTCGCCATCCCTGGAGGTGTTGAAGAAAAGCCTGGCTGAGGCACTTAGTGCCATGGTCTAGTTGATTGGCTAGGGCTGGGTGCTAGGTTGGACTGGATGATCTTGGAGGTCTCTTCCAACATGGTTGATTCTATGATTCTATGATACTCTTATTTAAAATGTGTAGATTCAGATTTTGTTCCCCCTTATAACGGTGTCTTCCCAGTGTAGCATCCAGAAAATGCCTTTCCTCTTGCATTATTTTCACAATGACTGGAGAAACTCCAGATTAGCACTCATGGGAAAACAAGCCTATTCATTATTTGTAGCTGCAATTTACTTGGTATCAGCATGAGATAACTGCAATCTGGCTGATCTGTTTTGTGTTTGTTTTCATTGGGTTTTGTTTGTTTGTTCATTTTGGTTTGGTTTGTTTTTTAGACAAAATTGATAAGGTTAGGGAAGTATTCTGCTGAGAGTAGACTGGGATAGAGACATAGTCTTTGTAATAATTATCACATCTTCAGAGGGAAATCCAGTTCAGCTCTAATATGTGTGACTACTCCAAGAATTGTGAGGAACTAACCCCTCCCTTCCTTCTGGGAGTTAATTTACCCTTGAATTCTCTACTTTTCTCCTTCCAGTGACACTGGGGGTTGGGTATGGAGGTCATATTCAGTTCACCACATTGTTTCTGCCTCTCCTTTCTTTTCAGTGGAAGAACTTCTCTCATTTCCATGAAAGACATCTACAGCATGAGTTCTTCCCACAGACTGTAGTTCTCCAAAAACTGTTTTAGCATGGGCCTCTTCTAAAAGGTCACAAGTTCTGCCATCAAATCTGCTCCAGCATGGTCCTGCCAGAAAATAACTACAGAATGGGCTTCCTACATCATCACAATCACCCTTAGCCATCCTCATGCTCTGATGTGGGGTCCTTTGTGAGTTGCACTTGGATATCTGCTCCACCATTAACATCCATGGGCTGCAGGTGGACAGTGTCTTTGCCATGATCTTCCCTTCCTTCATTGACATCTGCAGAGTCATTTCTCTCACATATTCTTACTCCTTTCTTTGACTGAAAGTGCTGTTGCACAACAACTTTTCCCCCCTTCTTATATATTGTCACAGATGTTCTACCACAGTCACTGATGGGCTTAGATTTGGCCAGCAGCATGTCTGGCTTGGAACCAGCTGGCGTTTGCTCTATTGGACGCGGTGGAAGCTTCTAGCAGCTTCTACCAGAAGCCTACCCTGTAGGTGTCCCACTGCCAAAACTTTTGCTCACAAACTCATTACTCAATGGGACACTCACTGGTGCTCCATTTGTGTGTTCTAATGACAATGATGCACAAACAATACCCTTAACACTGTCCCTCAGTTCTCCTCTACCACCCTTAAATCAACTTTTAATAGCAGAAATTATTTCTTATCCCTACAGCAATGAAATACAACTTTCACTTTGTACATCCATCTACTTAGATTCTTTTCCTCTAATCCATCTGAGCTAATCCTGTCAACTAATTCTGTACTAATGCTTTCATGATGTTTGCCATGTTCAAAGCATTAAACAACTGTTAATTAGTTAACAAACATACAGAGCTACCAATCTGCAAATCAGTCATCAAGGCTGTGTTTAACAGCTTATTAATTAAGATTTCATCATTTTAGTTGTATCACAAGACTTAGTATAAATGGGTTCTTCATTTGTGAAGGAGAATTGCAAATGTTATTGTAAATAAACAGGACTTATTTTTCAGAATACTATAAAGTGAAATAATATAATCTAAAAATACTGACAGGTCCCTACTACATCTGGTTTATTTTTCTAGCTGATGGATGATAGTGTGGCCAATAAGACAAGGGAGGTTATTCTTCCCCTGTACTCAACACTGGTCAGGCCACACCTTGAGTACTGTGTCCAGTTCTGGGCTCCTCAATTCAAGAGAGATGTTGAGGTGCTGCAACATGTCCAGAGAAGGGCAACAAGGCTGGTGAAGGGCCTGGAACACAAACCCTATGAGGAGAGGCTGAGGGAGCTGGGGTTGTTTAGCCTGGAGAAGAGGAGGCTCAGAGGTGATGTCATTGCTGTCTACAACTACCTGAAGGGAGGTTGTAGCCAGATGGGGGTTGGTCTCTTCTCCCAGGCAACCAGCAACAGAACAAGGGGACACAGCCTCAAGTTGTGCTGGGGGAAGTCTAGGCTGGATGTTAGGAGGAAGTTCTTCACAGAGAGAGTGATTGGCATGGGAATGGGCTGCCCAGGGAGGTGGTGGAGTTACCATCCCTGGGGGTGTTGAGGAAAAGCCTGGATGAGGCACTTAGTGCCATGGTCTAGTTGAGTGGATAGGGCTGGGTGATAGGTTGGACTGGATGATCTTGGAGGTCTCTTCCAATCTATTCTATTCTATTCTATTCTATTCTATTCTATTCTATTCTATTCTATTCTATGTAGTGAAGTGGATTGTGAAGTGGTTAAAGGAAAGAAGTCAGAGGGTGGTAGTCAATGGAACAGAGTCTAGTTCCTCTAGAGGAGGGAGGTCTGTATCTAGTGGAGTCCCATAAGGGTCAGTACTGGGACCCACAACATTCAATATAGTTGTCAGCAATCTGGATAAGGGAACAAAGTGTACTGTCAGCAAGTTTGCTTACTATTTGCACTAGTGTGAAGCTAGCTAGAATGATTTGGTCAGAAGAATTAGATTATAGGCTGTGAAAAGGAAACAATGGTGGTGTCTACTTCACTCATAGGTTTGCTGAGATGTATAAGAACAAGAACACAAACATAGATAACAGAGTCTTTCTCTGGCTTTTGGGGCTGCATGAACTTCTCTCTCCCTAATTTGCTGCCTGACTAATCCTTTTGCTTCCTAACCCCCTGGCTGACCTTCCAAACTCATCTTGAACATAAGGCAAAGTCTGGGCTAAGGTAGAATCATAGAATCATAGAATGGTTAGGTTGGAAGGGACCTCAAGGATCATCCAGCTCCAACCCCCTGCCATAGGCAGGGACACCTCCCACTAGAGCAGGCTGCTCAAGGCCTCATTCAGCCTGGCTTTAAACACCTCCAGGGAGGAAGCATCCACAACCTCCCTGGGCAACCCACTCCAGTGTCTCACCAGAGGGGTGGGAAGAAGGGGGAAGGGTAGTTGAGGGCCCCTCCTGGGAACTCTGGTTTCTGGGAGGGGTGCTGTGTTTCAGTATTATTTTTTAACTTGTATATTTTTGTATATATTGTAAATATCTGCTTGTACATTGTGTTAAGCTGTAAATATATAGCTTCATTCTTCCAATTTCCAGATAGACTGAGCCTAGTCTGGGTGATTTTCTTAAGTGGGGGTGGGAGTGGGTAACACCCAAACCATCTCACTGGTTTAACCTGGAAGACTACAAAACAAGTTTTCCAGGAAATTTCTAGGGTTTCTTGCTTTCAGTTGAATGAGAGGAAGAGTAATTTTTTTTTTTTTTGTATTTGCAGTTCTTACCAGAATCTGAATTCTTCTGCCAGAGAGGAAACAAAAATCAAACAAAACTTCTTGAATTTCATACTTAATTTCTACAAAGACTTGATTTCCTGACAATTTCTCATGTAATGTTAATGTGTTCAGAGTAACGTTCTCCTGGTTTTGAGAAGACCAAACAGGTTATGTAACTCTGTCATCTCCAAATCACAGTATCACAGTATCACAGTATCACAGTATTACCAAGGTTGGAAGAGACCTCATAGATCATCAAGTCCAACCTGTTACCACAGAGCTCAAGGCTAGACCATGGCACCAAGTGCCACGTCCAATCCTGCCTTGAACAGCTCCAGGGACAGCGACTCCACCACCTCCCTGGGCAGCCCATTCCAGTAGCCAATGACTCTCTCAGTGAAGAACTTTCTCCTCACCTCAAGCCTAAATTTCCCCTGGCATAGCTTGAGGCTATGTCCCTTTGTTCGATCTTCCAAATCGATTGGGATTCTAGCTGTGTAAGGTCACGACTCCTAGAATTCTACAAATGGAATTCAGCAAAACAAAAGACATAGATATAGACTTTATTTGCCTAAGTATTTATGTTTCACATTAACTCTTTTGGAAGCTTTTACATCCATGAGGCAGAGGACTAGAAATTCAGGGCCAGATGTCCACAAGGCACACCGCTATGGATGACAGAGATATTTTTGCCAATACTAGCCTGGGTGAATTGTTTTAGACACTGGTTACCATGCAGGAAAAAAAAACCAACAAAAAACTATTAAGACTTCAGGCAAAGTATATTTTTACTTTATTTACATTCCTCCACCCACTCCTCCTCTTTTTGAACAGATTGTTGAAGATTTAAAATCATAGAATCATAGAATCAACCAGGTTGGAAGAGACCTCCAAGATCATCCAGTCCAACCCAGCACCCAGCCCTAGCACCCAGCCCTATCCAGTCATCTCGATCATGGCACTAAATGCCTCATCCAGGCTTTTCTTAAACACCCCCAGGGATGGTGACTCCACCACCTCCCTGGGCAGCCCATTCCAATGGCAAATCAGTCTCTCTGTCAAGAACTTCCTCCTAACATCCAGCCTATACTTCCCCTGGCTTAATTTGAGACTGTGTCCCCTTGTTCTGTTTCTGGTTGCCTGGCAGAAGAGACCAACCCCCACCTGGCTACAGCCTCCCTTCAGGTAGTTGTAGACAGCAATGAGGTCCACCCTGAGCCTTCTCTTCTCCAGACTAAAAACCCCCAGTTGCCTCAGAGCTGAAAACAAAAGAATATGCAGCAAGTAATCATCTCATACAGATTAACTTCTCCCCTAACTTCACTAACTTAGAGAAATCATAGTCTGGTATCTGAACACAATCAGTTCACATAATCTTCAATTTATTAGCTTTTTAAATTCTTTGTCAAAAAGGCTTCTGCAGCTTGTTAAAATAAATAATCTCTATATGTGTGTTAGTCCTACCCAATATTGCACTAGCATGTCAGCCATCTGTAGCGTGTCTCTTTGGTTGAGCATCATACTGAAGGAGTTGGTGGTCTTGGACAAGTTACACCAGCTCTACTGTGCCTTGTACTTCAGGCCTGAGAAGTCTTAATTACTTTTCACATGAATAGCTGCTATATAACCAATCTTCTAGCATGCAACACTGTACAGGAAGGTACTAGCATGCCCAAGTCTGGCTGGTGCTGCGATCTGGTGGATGTCATCCTGTCCTGAAAGAAGATAAATGGTTTTGTTTGCTGCACAAGACAAAAGAGGTTGCAAGACTGAATCTCTGTGCAGGTGGATTCCACATGGCAAGCAGTGGGAATTCACCTGAAGTCAGCCCAATGTTGCACAAAATTGAGGTTTCCAACCTCTGAAGGGATGCAAGATTTACTTTCTAATTATGTTTCTCTTCCTATTTCTATCTTATTGTTAAATCAATTTTATGACACTATTTGCTGTTGTGCCTTTCTGACCAAAATTCAGAAGATATCCCTGCATCTTCCACTTCTCCAGTGCAGAGCACCCTCTGCATCTGCCCTTTGTTTTCCATGATACAGATATCCGCAGAGTAGATGGCAAAGTGACAAGTGTGAATCACTGCAGCTAATAGAAGACTCAGTAATTTAGCCAGGTAAACCAAAGAGAGGTAGGTATAACTACATCCCCTACTGGTACAAAGTGGTAGATTTACACCCAGTTTATCCTGCTTAAGGATTCTAATAATACCTAAACCTTCAGTATATCTTCAAACCTGACCTAGTAAAAAAATTCCCACATTTCATCCCACATTCTCAATTACTCTACCTCTTTTTTTTTTGTTAAAGCTGAAATTTGGTAGTGATCCAGTAATGGTTTCACAGGAAAAAAAAAAGAATATATATATATATATATGGTCAAAATCAGTAGAAATTATTTGCTTCTATCAATTATATTTCCTTTCATGTGTTGCTACTGTAAGTGTTACATTGCTAAAGTCATTTTAACTATACTCATTAAAAGGTTGCCATCATTTGGAGAACTGTATGAAGAGAAATTATTGACCTTAATTTATTTCAGACAAGGCAGTATTATAAAAGACAGTGTTGTGGCTGACAGTAATTAATACTTACCTTGCTGCTTCCCCAAAGAGTTGACATGATGAATGAGTGCAGACTACCATTTGCTATTTTATAAGTTGTAACTCATTTACCTCCTAAACAGAACAACATAAGACTGCGATGACATAACGCGGGCAAGGAAAAGTAATAAATGCAAACAAATTGAGGTTGTCATCTTAAAAATCTTAAAGTCAATTTAAATAAACAAGAAAACTGCAAAATGCTCCAAGGTCCATGATTTGATGGCTTAGCATAAAAAGAAACATCACTTCCAGGAAACGTTCCCTTCTAGAACAGGATTAAAGCAGCCTTGCACCTAAATTTGTCTTTGTGGATAAACTCACACAGAAGAGGAGGTTCTGAGGTGGCCTTCTTGTGGCCTTCCAATGTCTGAAGGGGGCCTACAAAAAAGCTGGGGAGGGACTTTTTAGGATATCAGAGAGTGACAGGACTAGGAGGAATGGAGTGAAGCTGGAGATGAGTAGGTTCAGACTGGATGTGAGGAGGAAGTTCTTCACCATGAGTGGTGAGAGCCTGGAATGAGTTGCCCAGGGAGTTAGTTGAGGCCCCATTCCTGGAGGTGTTTAGTGCTAGGCAGGATGAGGTTCTGTCTAGCCTGATCTAGGCTAGGATGTCCCTTCCAACCCTGTCTGATTGTAAATCTCCAGACACTCCAGTATCTTTCATTAAAGTCATAGAAAGCCAAAAGCAGAAGGTTCCTATATACTTGAAAAACCTCAGAAATTCCATAGCTAAATGAATAGCTAATTTCTTCCTGCCTGCTCTCTAAAAAGACCCTTCCAGAAAGAATTACACAAGTCTAACACAAACATTTCACTTTAGTTCAATTATTTCCTGTACAAAGAACTGTGATTTCATAATAGCAAGTCAGTGTAGAGCTCTTGGAAAGCTCTTATTATATACCATGTATCAAGATTAATTATTGCACTTAGCCTAAAGCACATCAGGTTAGTCTCTATTATCATTTAATTATCTTCCTCGTTATCTTTTAATTATCCTGTTTCACTACCACTGCTTGTACATGTAGCTACTCCCTGGCATCTTTTTCATTTACAGAGGAGAACACACATTGGTTTTGAACTGTAGCATGGCTTGTGAAAATGTTTTGTAAAAGTAACCTACATTAGAAAATCTTTTCTTTAAGACCATCATGGTAGGATACCATTAGCACAGTAACTGATCAGGGTAAACAGAGCTTTTCATTATTTTATGACAGATGTTACTATCAGAAATGTTGCACTGATAATTGCTTTCCCTTTTGTATAAATCTTTACATGCATATTAGGCAGAATATTGGTATGTGAAGGAGTGGGCATTGACCTTTTGCTATTCATTCATTCCCTCTCCAGTGAATAAAGGATAATTTCTTTAAGGGCAACTCATACATGCTTTGGGTTGCTACTGAGGAAGACATTTTTTTCTTGGCATCATTTCATTTTTTTTTCCAGCACCAATATTAACAGGCAACAAAACAAGCAAACAAAACCCTCTAATTTCATGGCAAACTGTGAGAATCATAGAATCAGTTGGGGTTGGAAGGGACTGTCCTGGAGGTCCCGTGTACCCCAGAAATTTCCTCTCCCTCTGTGGTTTGAATGGGAGAGGAAAAAGGCATGAAAAGACCTGTTCACCCCCCTGCCCTGCGGGCGTGAAGGGGGGGGAGCGCAGGGACCCTTCTGGCACAAGAGGTGCCCCGTGTCGGGCCCGCGCTGCACTCGGCTGAGGATTGGCTGTGCGCTCTTCGCGCCTAGGAAGTAGTAACTCGGCTCTTTGTCTAGGAAAGGGTATAAATATTGGGGGGTTCCGCCTTGGGGGGTTCCCGCCTTGGGGTGCTCCTGCCGTGGAGTTTGTCCCCACTTTGGATTGTGTTCCCGCCTTGGTGTGCCTGCCGTGGACTTCGTTCCTCGCCTTGGAGTTCTTCTCCTCCCCCAGCCTGGACAGCTTCTATCCAGTGAGCCTTTGACGCTCTGAAGACAAGCTCTGAAGGACTTCACCTTAAGCGCCTTAATATGTGGCTTATCGCTTCTTATTGACCCTGAAGGTTTCTGAAAAGACCACGAGACAGCCCTTTGAATCGTCCTTCTTTTCAAGCCAGAGCTCCCTGTCATGAGTAGCTTTCGGCTCAGCCTATTTTGATAGTGGGGAACTCTATATTTAATAGCTCAAGCCTTTTCCAACTCCTGACTTCAAATTAGTCAAGTTTACCTGTGGCACCCTATTGTGTAGATATTCTCAACCAAATAAGAAAGAACCTGCTAATTAAATCTGAATTATCTTCTGTATATAGTTTTGGGGGCAGGTTGTCGGGAAAATAAAATAACTCTATTTGTATAAATTCCTGACTCGGCCTAATTAATTCCTGCCTCCATAACAGGGACCACAAGGATCATCTAGTTCCAACGCCCCTGACAGGGCCAGGGACACCCTACTCTAAATCAGGCTGGCCAGAGCCTCATCCAGCCTGGCCTTAAAAACCTCCAGGGATGGGGCCTCAACCACCTCCCTGGGCAACCCATTCCAGGCTCTCACCACTCTCACGCTCAACAACTTCCTCCTCACGTCCAGTTTGGTGGCTGTTTGGGCAGTGCATGTCAAATTTAACATTCTCTGCTACAGAAGGTGGATAAATTAGCAGAAACAGAGGAAAGCTGGGTGGTGTTGAGAATGTTTAGTCACTGGTGACTATACAGTATGAGTTACCCTAAAATACCAGTTGTATGGAAACTGAATGTCATTGTTCTTTAGATAGCCTGATGCTGTCTGTTTTTTTTGTTACTTTAGCTTGAATGGTATGCTTCACATGACAAAGGGCATAGCATAAAACAAACCCCCCAAAATGCCCAAGTAGACAAACAAAAAAGATACCTCTCCCAGAAAATTTGTATGAGGCTGAGCTAGAGATAGGAGTGTCACTGAAAATACATGTGCATAAAATGTGCTAAACTGTTAAATAGTGTCAGCAATCTGTCAGTTGTCAACTGCAGTTATCAGTTATCACTGCATCCAGTTCTGGAGTCCCCATTACAAGAAGGATGTGGATGTGCTGGAGCATGTGCAGAGAAGGGCCACGAGGATGCTCAGAGGGCTGGAGCAGCTCTCCTATGAGGACAGACTGAAAGAGTTGGGGCTGTTCAGTCTGGAGAAGAGGAGGCTCCCAGGTGACCTTCTTGTGGCCTTCCAGTATCTGAAGGGGGCCTACAAAAGAGCTGGGGAGGGGCTTTTCAGGCTATCAGGTAGAGACAGGACTAGAGAGAATGGAGCAAAGCTGGAGGTGGGGAGATTCAGAGTGGAGGTGAGGAGGAAGTTGTTGAGCATGAGAGTGGTGAGAGGCTGGAATGGTTTGCCCAGGGAGGTGGTTGAGGCCCCATCCCTGGAGGTGTTTAAGGCCAGGCTGGATGAGGCTGTGGCCAGTCTGCTCTAGGGTAGGGTGTCCCTGCCCATGTCAGGAGTGTTGGGACTTGATGATTCTTGTGGTCCTGTCCAACCCTGCCTGATTCTATGATTCTATGAACTGTCAGCAGTAACCTGACACACACAGAAACATAAACCACTTTGTTGAGTGTTTATACACTGTTTAGATTTTCCCCTTTTCTTGACTTAGAAAAGTGATTTGAACCCAGATTTACCTACTAAAAGTTGCCAGGAGTGCTAATGTGTAGCTGGCATTGGAGATTGTCTTCATTTTCCCGGTTAAAACAGTGCTACAGGCATTTCTGTGCACAGCTCTTATGCTCCTTTCCCTGCATTTGAATACTTAATTACTTGTTCAGCACAGAACATCTTCAGAGAAGCTCCTGATCCAGGATCACTCAACCACCCACCTCTGGAAGATAACATTATTTCCCACAACCTACAAAGAGATCCTGGAACAACTGGCTTTGGCCTCAGGGCCATCTGTCCTCTGCTTTGTTCTGTGATACTCAGCCTAGCACATGGGAATCTATATGCTAACATGTTGAGCTAAAGCCATGCTCCTTCCTCAGAAGCACTACAGGTTGGGGACAGAGTGGCTGGAGAGCAGCCAGGAAGAAAGGGACTTGGAGGTACTGGTAGATAGTAAGCTGAAGATAAGCCAGCAGTGTGCCCAGGTGGCCAAGAGAGCCAATGGCATCCTGGCCTATATTAGGAACAGTGTGGCCAGTAAGANCTCTTCTGCCAGGCAACCAGCAACAGAACAAGGGGACAGTCTCAGGTTGTGTCAGGGGAAGTATAGGCTGGATGTTAGGAGGAAGTTCTTCAGAGAGAGAGTGATTGGCATTGGAATGGGCTGCCCAGGGAGGTGGTGGAGTCACCGTCCCTGGAGGTGTTGAAGAAAAGCCTGGATGAGGCACTTAGTGCCATGGTCTAGTTGACTGGATAGGGCTGGGTGCTAGGTTGGACTGGATGATCTTGGAGGTCTCTTCCAACCTGGTTGATGCTATGTGGAATTCTATGTGGAATGTGGAAAAATATTTTTACTCTTTTTTTTTTTTTTTTTTTTTTTTGGTCAGCTTAGCCCCCCCAGAGCTATGCAGGGGCAGGATCTCATTTAACCTTTTGATTCAAAAGAAGGGAGATGCTGCTTAAGGTTGCATAACACAATCTTTAAAAACAAAAAGCCTGCTTACTGGAGACACTGTTTGGCTAGCCCTTGACATCAAAACATGAGGAGAAACCTGTAGCTCAGAATGTTTTCACTTCTTCTGCTAAAAACTGCATGTGCAATAGTGAGCAGCAGTGGCACCGCTCTTCATTAATTGGTGTAAGATGCAGATGCCTGTCGAACCCAATTCTGTGTGGACCTATGGTAATTTCATGGTATATTTCCAGGTTATATCTTTCATTTGGACAGATTTTGTGAACTTGTATATGGCAACATCTGATTCATTTATATAGAGCTCCAGCCTAACGAGAAAAGTAATCAGTCTCACTAGCCTTTGCTTTAAATATCAGCTCCCATTAGAGACATTTTTTTGCAACACCCTTATTACTCTTCAACCTAAATGGAGATTTCCTGACTAAGCAAACTTTCCAAATCTATATATCACAATTTAACTGAAATATAGTTACTTTCTGCAATATATGTATTTCCATTTTGGTAATAGCTTCTTTTTGCTATTAACGTTTAAGTAAAGTTTTTCTCTCTCACTAGCCAATTTCTCTCATTTGGTTGATGTGGCAGTGGAAGTAAAACTAATACACAGCCTGTGATGATGCAGCCATTGCCATGTAAATACATTTTCAAGGTTATTTTATGGAATGGGCTGCCAAGCTTTACTATAAATCAGAAATTCACCTATCACAGATTGGTAAGGATGGGAATGGATCCCCAGAGACTATTTAGTGTATCTCCCCTGTTAAAACAGGCTGCACAGGACCAGATTCAGATGGGTTTTCAATATCTTCAGTGAAGCAGGCCTCATAAACTGTTCCAGTGCTCTGTTATCTTCAAAGTAAGGATTTTTTTGCTCATGTTCAGCTGGAACCCCCTGTGTTACACTTTGTGTTTGTTACCCCTTGTTCTGTTGTTGAGAATCACTGATAAAGAGTCTGACATCATCTTTTTGATCCCTGCCCTTTAGATCTTGATAAGCATTGCTAAGATACAATCCCAGTCTTCTATTCTGCAGGCTAAATAGACTCAGATCTTTCAGCTTTACATTCTCATCTGCCCATCAACATCACAATCCTTGGCTGAATTCTTTCCAGTAGTTTCTTGCTGCTCTTAAACTGAAGAACACAGAATTAGACTCAGTACTCCAGATATGGCCTCACTAGGGCAGAGTGATCTGCTGGTCACCTCTTCTTAATGAATCCCCAGCTAACACTGGCTTTCTTAGCCACTAGGGCACATTGCTGGCTCGTGGCTAACATCTTGTCCACCAAGAGTCCCAGTCCCTTCTCCACAAAGCTGCCTTCCAGCAGGTCGACCTCTAACCTGTACTGGTACGTGGAGGGTCAGTCTGACTCAGGTGCAGGACCTTACACTTGCCCTTATTAAACTTTGTTAGATTCCTCTCCACCCAACTCTTCAGGTCTTGCTGAATGCCAACACAGCCCTCTGGTGTGTCAGCCACTCCTCACAGTTTTTTTATCAGCAGCAAACTTGCTGAGGGTACACTCTATCCCTTTGTCCAGGTTGTTGATGAAGGTATTGAATAAGACTAGATCTAGTACTGACTCCTGGGGAACATTATTAGCTACAGATCTCCAATGAAACTCTGAACCACTGATAGTTAACCCTCTGAGCTTGGTCATTCAGCCAGTTCTCAATCCACCTTACTGTACACTCACCTAACCCAAGCTTCTTAAGCTTACCACTGAGAATGCTGTGGGAGACAGTGTCAAAAAGCCTTGCTGAAGTTGTAGTAGACAATATTCACTGCTCTCTCCTCATTTACATAGACACTTCTATCATCATAGAATATTATCAGTCTGCTCAAGCTTCATTTCCCCTTGGTGATTCCATGCTAACTATTCCTGATAACCTTCTTTTCCTAAACATGCTTGAAGATGATCTTGAGAATGAGTAGTTTCATCCCCTTTTTAAGGATAGTTGTGAGTCTGACTGGTCTATGGTTTCATGCAATTTACCACTTTTAAGTTTAACAGAAATGTAGCACTATTAAATAACAATTCATTATGGCAGTCATGACTGATTGGCTGACATTCTATTCTTTATCCTATATATAAGTGTTTTAGTATGTTTTCCATTATCGTCTGCAGAGCTATGTAAACTCCCAGGTCCTAAATTTATGGTAAATACATTTTCCCCTTGTTCTTTCACTACTTGCAGGATGTACATAAAAAGTAAAGTAATTGGTGCCTTAGTCTAATATTACAAGAAGAAATTACTGTGCTGTTGTCAAAGAAAAAGGATGCTGAAGACTTGCTTTTAGTATTACTATTACTATGTTTTATGTTCTTGAAATTGTACTTTTTCAAATGCAAGAAATTAGTGTGCTAGTTTGAGCCTAGCTAGAATGTTTTGGTGAGAAGGGCTA
Organism: Tricholaema leucomelas; assembly: GCA_013400475.1. NCBI lineage: Eukaryota > Metazoa > Chordata > Aves > Piciformes > Lybiidae > Tricholaema lacrymosa > Tricholaema leucomelas. The sequence goes on along the minus strand of WAAF01011341.1, from coordinate 115,538 downwards.
GATAATAGGCTGAGAAATGAAAACAATGATGGTGTCTACTTCCCTCACAGTCTTGCTGAGATGTGTAGAAAGGAAAAGCAAAACATTAGATAAAGTCACTTTGCTCTGCACTTCACTTGGGCACTTGGCTCTGGGCTGTTCTCTCAGCTCTTTGCCTGCTGGGGGAGCTGGGGCTGCTGGCTGAACTCCATCTTGCTTTCTAACCTCACCCTCCATTTGCTTTGCTGATTCACCTTTGCTTCTTAATCCTCTTGGCCGAACCTCCATTCTTCCTTGGGACTGGGGTAAGGTTGAGAGGGGCAGGGGGAAGGTGAGGGAGTGGTTGAGAGCCCCTCCTGGGGACTCAGGTTTCTGGGAGGGGAGTTGTGTCTGTATTACCTTTTTACCTTGTTTATTTCTGTCTATAACTCTATATACTGTAAATATCTGCTTGTAAATTGTGCCAGCTGTAAATATAAGCTTCATTCAAATTTGCAGAGCTGGTTGAGTCTAGTCTGGGTGATTTCTAAAGTGTGGGGGGCTGGGGACACCCAAACCATCACAATTAGCTACAAAAAAAAGAAAATACTAAGGCTCACAATGCTTAAATCTCAGAGCAGCCAAAAATTGAGTGAATTCAGCATGATGGTTTTCATAGGGAGAAAAGATGTAAAAACACTCTAGAACAAAATGTATAATCTTACCTAGGGGCTTGACGATATCCAAGTTATTAATTATTACATTCCTACTGATAATTGGAATGAATAACTTTATTGCATAGCAATAAACTTTTTAATGTGGATTATTTGCAGGCTTCATAACAGTACATTAAATTTCCATCTAGTTTTAAGAAAGTTATTTCTCAGTTCCTCAATGGACTTTGTAACATCTCCCCAAGATAGATTATTCATTTATCTGACATATTGTAATAAACTTTTGTAAATAATCTGAAGTGTTGTTTTCTTTTACACAAAGGTGCATAGCAGCTCACAAATGTCCTTACCACTTCTTCATAAAATGTCAAAAGGACCAAAGGCACTGAACCTGATATAATGTACATGACATACCTAGTGTTATTAATGACAAGTTCCTCTAACAAAATGAGATCATTTATCTTTCTTTAACTCAGACAAAAATGCCCGTACCCAAGAGATAAACTAGCTTCCTGAGTGCACTCCTGTATACTGAGCTGTTAAATTTCATGTTAAAGATGACATTCAGAAAACAAGATTGTATAAAAAGGCTATATTAAGAGAAGAATAAAAGATATGTAGAGAGTTTTTAAGGAGCTTGTATCATCTTATATTCCAATATGTCTCAGGTTGAGGCTATAGGGTTAAAAATTTTCTGGGGACTAGAAGATTGTTATTCAATCCCATAATTCTGCTATCTCCTTATAAGCTCACAACAAGGTGAGTTCGTTCTTCTTTCCTCCTCCTTCTGCCCTGTGTGTGTGGTGGGAGCCACTTTATTGGGAAGAACATGTAAGCAGCAGGCCTCCAGAGGCTTGTTCAGGACTCTTTGGATGGCAGAGGCATGGGCGAGGGGGGAAGGATTGGAGCACTGGGGAGTATTAGATTTAGTTTTTGGGGTAGGGGAAAATTCAAGGGGGGTTGCCAGGGATGTGGTAATTGCTTTGTAATGTCTCTTCTCTGTATCTCTGTCCAAATATAATTCTGTATTTTTTCTCCAATTTCATTTGAGAGTTCAATTTCTGTTGCTATCTTTAAAAACCACAACATAATATTATGCAGATTAATAAAAGCTAGAACTTCTATTTCAAGCAACCCAGATACTCAACAGACTCAGAATCACCAGTTTCTTCTAGAGCCCCTCCACCAAGTACAATCTCTGGTCAAGTAAATTCAGCCCACAGGGGCTTTGCTCTGAATTTCAGCTACATATTCTACAGGAGGATTCTTTTCCTCTCCCTTCAGATACAAAGCACTATGGAAATGAAAATTTCACAACTCCAGGTTTTTGGCTGTACCTGCAATATAGACCCTCTGGACTCCTACCATGATTATCTAATCATCCAAGAAAAAAAAACTGTCTCTCCTGCTGTATTTTAAGCACTTCCCTTAGGAATCTTAACATTAGAAGGTATCCCATCATCTCCAAAGTGTTCTTCATGATTATTCTACTGTGAATTTGAAAGGCAATCCCTTTCAGAAGGGAGGCTGTAGCCAGGTGGGGGTTGGTCTCTTCTCCCAGACAATCAGCAACAGAACAAGGGGACACAGTCTCAAGTTGTGCTGGGGGAAGTATAGGCTGGATGTTAGGAGGAAGTTCTTGCCAGAGAGAGTGATTGGCATTGGAATGGGCTGCCCATGGAGGCAGTGGAGTCGCCGTCCCTGGGGATGTTGAAGAAAAGACTGGATGAGGTAATTAGTGCCATGGTCTAGTTGACTGGATAGGGGTGGGCACTAGGTTGGACTGGCTGATCTTGGAGGTGTCTTCCAACCTAGTTGATTCTATGATGATGATTCTATGATTCTATGAGGACAGTCTTCCTCCATGATTACAGAAAAAGAACAAGCATCTAAATGAAGTGATCAGTATAAGTACTGCATGTATACTAAAGGACTTAGGAATGAACAGCCTCTTTTTTAACTTCTAAAGCTTATTCTGTAAACAGATGCCTCTTCTACAGAATTTACCATGCTGATACAGAGTGGAAAGGGTGTCCAGTATATTACAGTTTGTCATTCAAATCCTCTCTCAAGCACTGGGATGAGAGACTTGCAATTTAACACAGACAATTGTCTGTATGTTCTCATATATCTAATGGACAATATCTCAGCATGATAATGAAGATTTCAAGTAGGGAAACATTGAATGTGAGGCTTACAATAAAACCAACAATGCTGAAAAAAAAATGAGGTTTGCATGTTAGTAAATGCAGTCCTAGGAAGTGTCAATATCACAGCATTAAGATTTAAGATGTCTGAAAGTGAAGCAAAATTGTAAATATAATACAATCAGAAACAACACAATTTAGTAATGGAGAAAGAAATCTTAAATCACCTTAACAAAGGCATAACTGAAAAAAAAATAGCTTATGAGCCAATGTTTCTTCATAACCAAAAGATGTTCAAAGGTCTTATGGAAGGAAGTGAACCCAATATTAAAACCTTGAGATGTAATAAAAACCAATTCTATCATATTAGGACATTAGTTAAAGCTTTTAATTAAAACAAAAAAGTAAAATTTTCAACTTTGTGAGAACATTTGCTGCCAGTACAAGACAGGGTAGACAAAAAAGATATCCAATTACAGCACTATTTCTTTCATAAATGGAAAACCTGCTAGAAAGGCAGATTAAGCAAAGTACACTCAGTCAATGAGAAGATTGGAGGCAATGTCACTTTCTACTATGTCGTTAAACTGTATGGTGTAGACTTTACTACTCTATCAAACAAATAAATGAGGGAAGAGGGATAAAAATGTATTACTGAAAAAAATATTCTATCTGTATAATGATTTCCCCTTATCTTCTTCAGAATTTTTCACCTAGTGTAATTTGCATTTAGGTAAAGAATAAGAACCTAAAGAACATTAAGGAAAATTACCTATTTTGGAAGAACTATTTTGTAAAGACTGCTCTGTATTATGTCCCTCTGTGGAGAACTTAATCTGAAATAAACTGAAAGATTCTAGTCACAAAGGCAAGTAATCACTATAAAATTGCTCTGGAATAGAAATACTTTGGACAAATTAAATGATGACAGGTAAACAATCACAGAAAAGCAGTTTTCTTCTTGTAGGCTAACACATTCCTGCTGCATGATCCAAAGTGAGAAGCCTGGACCATAGAAAAGCCTTTGACACTGTCCCACACCACACCCTGCTCTCCAAGTTGGTGACACATAGGTTTGATGGGTGGACCACGAGATGGATAAAGAACTGGCTTGATGGCCACACCCAAAGAGTAGCTGTCAATGAGCCCATGTCCAAGTGGAGGCCAGTGACAAGCGGAGTCCCTCAGAGATCAGTCGTGGGACCAGTCTTGTTCATCATCTTTGCCAGTGACACGAACAGAGGCATTGAGTGCAAACTCAGCAAGTTTGCTGATGACATCAAGCTGTGTGGTGCAGCAGACATGCTGGAGGGCAAGGATGACATCCAGAGGGACCTGGACAGGCTGGAGAGATGGGCACAAGACAGCCGCATGAAGTTCAACAAGACCAAGTGCAAGGACCTGCATCTGGGTCGAGGCAATCCCAAGCACAAATACAGGCTGGGCAGTGACTGGCTGGAGAGAAGCCCTGAGGAGAGAGACGTGGGGGGGCTGGTGGATGAGAAGCTCAACATGAGCCAGCAGTGTGTACTTGCATCCCAGAGAGCCAACGAGATGCTGGCCTGCATCAGAACCAGCAGGTCAAGGGAGGTGATTCTCCTCCTCTACTATAGATGAGGAATCAAGAACAAATACACAAAACAAAAAGAAATAAAAAACTCCAAACAACTGAAAAAAAAAAAAAACAGGGAAAAAAAAGGCCATAAAAAGTGTTTGCATCCTCTTGATTCCCATTACCGTTTCTGAGAACAGTGACAAAAGCTGCAAAAGGAGTTAACTCTGCAGATAAGTGAGCACCAAGCATGAAAATCACAGAAACATCAGAGATTAAGGCACCATTACATAGACAAGAAAAGGAAGAGAGTCACAGCAAATGCTGACATTAGAAAAATGAAATAGATCAAATACACAAAAATATTCTGCCATGGTTAGTGGAAAACTTCCTAGAAGAAATTTCTATTCCTTTGTAGAATACTTACCCTGGAAAAATAGTTGAAAAGAAGAACTATACTGAAAAATATTTAAAAAGGAATTAAAACCCAGTAAGTTTTTTACATCCATTTGTATTTTCAGTGTTCTATGAAATGAACAGCCAGACTACTGTCAGTTCTTGGCAATTCTCTGATTTTTAATTAAGTAATTAAGTAATTAAGTAGATCATAAACATAAATTCTGATAAGCTCCTGGCTAACCAGTTATGTCAGCAGTCTATTATTGGAGAGTGCCATACACGAGGCTCTAGTTAGGTTTCCTGTAGAAACATTTATCTAATGAGTTACTGTGCATCAGCTGCAGCGATTCAGTCCCAAGATGTAAGACAGTACTCAGTTACAAAGACCATTGTGGGGATGCTAACAGAACAGGCATTAGAGCGAATATATCCTTAGGATGGAAGGAAAAAAACCCACAACATTTCAAATGAAGAGAGTGCTTTAGAAAGCAAAGTTTTAAAGCACTAATACAATGGCAGAGTACTCTGTTCCAACAGACACTTTTATAGCTGAATTTAGAAATAGCTTTTCAGCTATTTTTCAGCTTGCTTCTGAAAACACTAAAAAAAGGCAGATTATGCCTTAGTGATTTATCAGGAGTAACATTTCAGATCACAACAATTCCACTAATTGCACTAGAATTAAGCTACTTAGAAAATCTAAGTAGACTCCTACTGCAGAGTGGTGAAATCAACCCCAGTAAAGTTTTCCCTTGCTCAAGACATGAAGGACCTTGCTGAGTCTCACAGCTATCTTTGGGCAGCAGCAGTGTAGGCAGTCAGCACATGTAGACTATCAAATTAACTGGACAGAGTCTAGAGATTTAGACTTTTCTGTTATCCAAAGAAGTGCTGTGATTTTGGAAGTTCAGATCAGGGATGAACTAAGACCATATAGACTCATACCTGTAAGTTTCAATTGTCATCTTAGCAAAAGCTGTTGTTTAAGTCTAACTTCTGAAGATGTTTGACTGTATCTGTGCTGGGCTGCATCAAGAGAAGTGTGGCCAGCAGGGCAAGGGAGGGAATTCTTCCCCTTTACTCTGCTCTCGTCAGACCCCACCTGGAGTCCTGTGTGCAGTTCTGGAGCCCCCAACACAAGAGGGATATGGAACTGCTGGAGCGAGTTCAGAGGAGAGCCACGAAGATGATCAGAGGGCTGGAGCAGCTCTGCTATGAGGACAGGCTGAGAGAGTTGGGGCTCTTCAGCTTGGAGAAGAGAAGGCTTCGAGGAGACCTTAGAGTGGCTTTCCAGTATCTGAAGGGAGCCTACAGGAAGGCTGGGGAGGGACTATTTACAAGGTCTAGTAATGTCAGGACGAGGGGGAATGGGTTTAAGCTGGAAGAGGGGAGATTTAGACTGGATGTTAGGAGGAAGTTCTTTACAGTGAGGGTGGTGAGACACTGGAACAGGTTGCCCAGGGAGGTTGTGGATGCTTCCTCCCTGGAGGTGTTTAAGGCCAGGTTGGATGAGGCCTTGAGCAACCTGCTCTAGTTGGAGGTGTCCCTGCCTATGGCAGGGGATTGGAGCTGGATGATCCTTGAGGTCCGTTCCAACCTAAACCATTCTATGATTCTATGATGCTATGATCTTTAAAGAAGCACTATAGTTGAGCCAAGCTGAAAGTTGATCATCATTATCTAGGTCATATGAAGTATGTATTTTTTTTAACATTCCAATCCTCCCTTGTCAGCTGAGGAAGGTTGTTTTTTGATAAAAATCATAGTGCAGGGTGCCCAGAGGTGTGGCACAAATAAGTCCACAGAGCTAAATTCTACATCTGACTTGACATGTCTTTCTACTTCAAAAACAAATCAAGCTTAGAATCATAGAATCAACCAGGTTAGAAGAGACCTCCAAGATCATCCAGCTCAGCCTAGCACCCAGGCCTATCCAGTCAAATAGATCGTGGCACTAAGTGCCTCAGCCAGTTTGAGGAGAACTACTGACAGTACAGCCTGAGTATTTTTAAGAGACAACTGGATATGTACAAGTACTAAAGACTTAATGGGAATATAATGCTAAAAGTTGTCCAGGGATGTGAAGTCCCATCTGCACAGTTTCTGTTCTACCACATGTAATATTGACACTCTTACCAGGTGTAATTTGATGATGACTTTATTTTATGCATTTCTCTGGCAGAACAAAGCAATTTCATTCACTTTCATAAGCTTTAAGATGTTATCAAGAGCTGAAAAACTCAGACATTTAAAAAAAAAATAAATAAAAAAGGTGTTTGTTAGATTGAATTAACCTGCAGTATCCTCAGACAGAGAATCACCTCTTAATTGCCTCCGCCTTTAATTCTTCAGCTTTATTTGGGTGTTTTTGTTTAATTTAACACTCCAGTGAACTGCCCAATAAAGAAATACTTGTGTCAGATATCAACTTTCACACTTTCACTTAAAGCAACAAATTAAGGCAGTCAATATAAATCAATTTATTCTTTTTGTAATGATTTCCAGATGCAGACTCCCATATTACATGCATCGCTAAGTCTATCAAGTAACAGTTGTTTTCTTGGAGCTAATAGATATGGAACCATCTATTTTTCTGGTGTCTTTTTCCTATGCTAATGTTAAGTTATACCTTAGTTGCTTCAGAGAGAAATGAATAGCTACCCCAAGGCAGAAAGACTTGGTGAATTTAGTTTTGTATTCTACCACAAATCCAATTATTGTAACAACCCTGCTATTACTGCTATAGTTAAATGCTTGTCAATGTTTCTATTATAACCCTTTCTGTGGGAGTTTATAAGTCAATCACAAAAAAAAAAATATATATATATATATATATTTGCTCCAAGCAAAAGCTTGACATATATGGTTTCAGTTTAGAATATATTAAAAGAACAAATCAAAACAATAAACCTGGAAAAGCTACCTCCCATGCCTCAACTTACTAAAGCATCTCTTCAGCAGTTGAAATTTTTCTGAAGGGTAAAAAGCAAAATGTTTAAAAAAGTAAAAAAAAAAAAAAGAATGGTCAAGACCTTATTCATCTCTGTTGTGGAAGGCCTGAAAAGGCCAAAATAGGCTTGAACATGTCCTGGCCTGCCGAGACATCTTCTTCTGCTCTCCCTCCTTCTATTTCGAGGAGAAGCAGCCATGGGAAAGAGGACAAAGAACCTGGAGCCGTTGAGTTTAAGGACTCTGGTTTGCCCAGACTTGTTTTATTCCTGTTTACCTCCTGTGGTAGACAAGCACTTGTGCTTGCCTTGTGCAAGGCTTATATTTCTCCCAAATTTGGATACAGAAAGCTTATGACTTCACCTAATGTGTTTAATCTCATCTAACTGCCATTCTGATTGGCTATTCTGCATCCAAAGTCCCATTAGTCTCGGGCCATATTGATAAAAAGAGATGAGCAGGTAATACAACATGCTCTGCCATTGCATTTGTGCTTTCTTGCTTGCTTGTTTGCTGCTGCTGCCATCAGTCTCTGCTCCTGGCAGTGATTCTGCCACTGCCTCACTGCCTTGTTGTATTCTGCCATGCCATGCAGTTGTAAGTTAGCTCTGCTCATGAGAAGCCCTGATAGTCTGGGTTTGTCTGCCTGGAAACTGCTTGCTTTGAGTGTACCAGGAATAGGCATACCTTCACATGATAGGCCTGCATAGCCAGCGTGGCATCCATGCCAAGACTGCACATCAGCCAAGACATCTTGCCTACACTTTAAAGTCTGCTACCAAACAGGAAGTCCTGGAGGGACACAGATCATCCAAAGAGACCAGGATAAGGTCAGAGATCATCTGTTTTTTTTTCCCAGCAGCCTTTAAAGCCTGGGAAGATTTAGAAGCCTCAGTGGCTAACAAGATATTGACAGAATTCCCTGAAATGTTTGAAGCTGTAGCTAGCCCCGCAAGTTGGGAAACAATTTTTGTGAGTAAATACTCAAAACCTCCTTAGCAAAACTCTGTAATTGAATCTAATTGAATCCCAGCCAGAAAGGGGCTCCTTGAGTCCATCTAGTGAACAACCAGTATAATTGACTGGAAGAACTTCTTTTCCAGTTCAATTAAGTTTAATGTTGCTAGTTATTTGTTCTAGATCCTATGTTATCATCTGTATAATGCATCCATGACCACTGCAGAAGAACCTGATTATATTATAATTATTATTATTATTAAAATTAGTGATTGGTGGGGCAAGACTCCTATTTCAATGAGTTCTTCGCGACCAGGGAACGCTCTCACACATGGGTACCCCCCTCTGGGTACAGTTTCAATACTTTTATTATAGCTTAAACACTAAAACCATCATGAGAAAGGTATATAGACAATACCTACGGCTCACCTACTACAGCCGTAGGGAGAAACTACAATGCTGAATAAGACATGACAAACAATCCCAAGAAGCTCTATTGATCAGAGGGCAGACTGTATTCACCTTATCCCACTGGGCAGCAGAGCTCCCAAGATGTGTAGATAGCAGAGCTGGTTGGCTGCTGTCTCAAAAGGTAGGCGTCCCCACTGGGAACCACACCATCATGCTGGTAAGAGTGGTGCCGCCCCAACTCGCCTACCATGCTCTCAGTTTATATGTGTTCAGAATTCCGCGACATGTGTACAGTGCATCCCAGAATTCTGAACCAAGGAGAACCAAACTCCTTCTTTATTTTGGAATCTGTTACATATCATCTTTCCCTACTGCTCATGAGCATACCTGCAGGCCCTGCTTCCCCCAGATCTTATCTTTAGTGACCTAGTGATTATTGTCTTGTTGGAACTTCTGATCACACACAAAGCAGCTCTTCCCTGTTATAACTCCTGAATACCAAAATTAACAGACAATGTTAATTAAAAAAAAATACTGTCTCACATTAATTAATACCCCTCCATTACAACCACATCTGAAGAGATAGACAGTATCCACACAAGGCTATCAACCTAGTCAAGCATGATTTCCCCTTGGTGATTCCATGCTAATTATTGGTTGGCTACTGGAATGGGCTGCCCAGGGAGGTGGTGGAGTTGCCATCCCTGGAGCTGTTGAAGGCAGGATTGGACGTGGCACTTGGTGCCATGCTCTTGCCTTGAGCACTGTGGTAATGGGTTGGACTTGATGATCTATGAGGTCTCTTCCAACCTTGGTAATACTGGGATACTGTGATTCCTGATAATCTTTTCTCCATGACTTTTTGAAGACAACAGAGAGTGGCTCAGCAATAAGATCATCCAATGTCCCTCACTACTTGTCAGCACATCCCATTGAGGTCCGTGGATTTGTAGATGTACAGTCTGCCTGAATGATGTCTAATTTAATCCTCCTCAACCAAGGAAAGTCCTCCTTTCTTCAGACTTTCTCTCTTACCTCGAGGGCCTCTAATCGCTGAAGACCAGCCTTAGCAGTAAAATATACAGATAGCTTAATAATTAAACCTATGGTTTTCAATATAACAACTCCTAAGTCTAGATAAAATTAAAATCTGCTTGTAACTCAGGAAACTATTATGCCCTGAAACAGATTGCTAGACTTCCTGTATAATGTATGAAGCATATTAAACTACTCATAATAGATTTGCATTTTTAACAAGAAGCTGTGTGAGACAGCCAATATAAAATAGCATGTCTTAAGTCTTGTGTCTTTCTAGTACTGAAATGTTTCACTCTACTCAGCACTCTGGCCCTGTATTTTCTCCAAGAAACAGTGTATTCCTGCTTTTAAAAATGTTGGAAGCCACTGACTGGAGCTATTGCATTATCCTAAGAGGTGTGGTGGTTTGGGTGTCCCCTGCCCCCCCCCACTTTAGAAATCACCCAGACTCGACTCAGCCAGCTCTGGAAATATGAATGAAGCTTATATTTACAGCTAGCACAATTTACAAGCAGATATTTACAGCATATGCAGTTATAGACAGAAATATACAAGGTAAAAAGGTAATACAGACACAACTCCCCTCCCAGAAACCTGAGTCCCCAGGAGGGGCTCTCAACCACCCCCTCACCTTCCCCCTGCCCCTCTCAACCTTACCCCAGTCCCAAGGAAGAATGGAGGTTCGGCCAAGAGGATTAAGAAGCAAAGGTGAATCAGCCAAAGCAAATGGAGGGTGAGGTTAGAAAGCAAGATGGAGTTCAGCCAGCAGCCTCAGCTCCCCAGAAGGCAAAGTGCTGAGAGCATAGCCCAGAGCAAAGTGCCCAGCAAAGTGACTTTATCTACTGTTTTGCTTTTCCTTTCTACACATCTCAGCAAGGCTGTGAGGGGAATAGACCTCACCATTATTTTCATTTCTCAGCCTATGATCTAGTTCTTCTCACCAAAAAATTCTATCTAGGCTCAAACTAGCACAACAGGTAGAAGTGACAGTGACTTTAACAGCCCTAGCAGCTGAAGGTTTTAAGCAGCCTTCCAGGACATGAGAAATCTCCATATACACAGGAAAGTGAATGTATTTCTTTTCTTTTTTTCAAGTAGACTCCATGCTTACCCATGAAAGCCCAAATCATGATCATTGGATTATAAAATCATAGAATCATGGAAATATTTGGATTAGGAAAGACCCGAAATAGTTCTGTCCCAGGTTGAGGCTATAGGGTTAAAAATCTTCTGGGGACTAGAAGATTGTTATTCAATCCCATAATTCTGCTATCTTGTTATAAGCTCACAACAAGGTCAGGTCGCTCTCCTTTCCTCCTCCTCCTGCCCTGTGTGTGTGGTGGGAGCCACTTTATTGGGAAGAACATGTAAGCAGTAGGCCTCTTTGGATGGCAGAGGCATTGGGGAAGGGGGAGCATTGGAGCACTGGGGAGTATTAGTTTTTGGGATGAGGGAAAAAATTCAGTGGGGTTTGCCATGGATGGGGAAATTGCTTTATAATGTCTAGCTCTGTATTTTCTCTCTCTAAATATAACTCTATATTTTTTCTCCAATTTAATTTGAGAGTTTAATTTCAGTCGTCTCTCTTTAAAAAACCCACAACAAGTTCCTTTGTCATGAGCAAGGATGCCTTTGATTAGATCATGTTGCCCATCCAACCTGGCCTTGAATGCTTGCAGGTATGCACAGTTTCTTTAGGCTATCTGTTCCAGTGTCTCAAAATAAAGAATTTCTTCCTCATATATAATCCTAATCTACCCTATTCTAGTATGAAACTCTTGCCCCACATCCTATCATTACAGTCCCCTACAAAGAGTCCCTCCCTCTATTTCCTGTAGACACCCTTTAAGTACTCCAAAGACATTGTAAGGTCACTGCAGATTCTTTTCTTCTCCAGCCTAAGCAAGCCCAACTCTTGCAACCCTTTTTTTCATAAGCCAGGTGCTCCATCCCTCTGATCATCTTGGTGGCCTTCCTTTGGACCCACTCCAACAGGTCCATGTCTCTCTTATGTTGGGGACCTCAGAGCTGAATGCAGTACTCCATGTAGGCTTATGGGAGAGCAGAGAGAAAGGTCAGAATCACATCCCTGGACCTGCTGGCCACAATTATCTTGATGAAACCCAGAATGTGGTTGATATTCTGGGCTGAGTGTGCACTTGTTATGGAGGCAGGAATTAATTGGCCAAGTCAGGAATTTATGAAAATAGAGCTATTTTCCTGAAAACCCGCCCCCAAAACTATATACAGAAGATAATTCAGATTTAATTAGCAGGTTTGTTCTTAGTTGGTTGAGAATATCTACACAATAGGGTGCCACAGGTACACTTGACTAATTTCCAGGAGTTGGAAAAGGCTTGAGCTATTAAATATAGCGTTCTCCACTATCAAAATAGGCTGAGCCGAAAGCTGCTCACGACAGAGCGCGTTGGCTTGAAAAGGACGATTCAAAGGGCTGTCCTGCGGCCTTTTCAGAAACCTCCAGGGTCATTAAGAAGTGATAAGCAGCACAATAGGACGCTTAAGGTGAAGTCCTTGGGCGTCTTCGAAGCGAGAAGAGGCTCCGTGTGTAGAAGCTATCCAGGCAGGGGAGAGAACTCCAAGCAGGCACACCAAGGCGGGAACACAATCGAAAGCGGGGACGAACTCCATGGCAGGAGCACCCCAAGGTGGGAACCCCTCGATATTTATACCCTTTCGTGGACAAAGAGCCGAGTTACCACTTCATAGGTGCGAAAAGCACACAGCCAATCCTCAGCCCAGGGCAGCGCGGGCCCGGCACGGGGCACCCCTCGTGCTGGAAGGGTCTCCCTGCTCCCCCTCTTCACACCTGCAGGGCAGGGAGGGGAACAGGTCTTTTTGTGCCTTTTTCCTCTCCCATTCAAACCACAGAGGGAGAGGAAATTTCTGGGGTACACGGGACCTCCAGGACAGCACTTAACTGGCTCATATTCAGTTTTTCATCCACCAACATCCCCAAGTCTTTTTCTGAAGTTCTGCTCTCAATTCATTCTCTGCCCACCTCTCAAGCCTGTCAAGGTCCCTCTGGATAGCATCCATTCTCTCCAGCACATCCAGTGCATTGCATTGGTGGTGTGGGCAAGCTGGCTGAGAGTGCAGTTGGTCCCACTATGTCTATGTTGCCAACAGTGGATGTTAAACAGATGGTTTTGCTCCATCACTCTCCTGAGAAAACTATTTCATTAGAGAAATTATATGACCCAAAATGGAGAGTAAGCCCACATTTATAGTCTTTTAATATAACAGCTAATGTACTAAGCAGAAAATCTGGATTCCAATAGCCATTAACTTAAAATGTACCATTTAACGTTTCTATGAATATTATGGCCTGCTGGACCAGGGGGTCTCTTTTTAGTATTCTCATGTATAAAACTCTACAGAAGAATTTGGATATGGTTGTACTGCAATTGCCAGTCTACAGACAGAAGTTTGTGAATTTTATTGCACTGCCATGTTTAACTTTTTGAAAGTCTTCTACTGAACAGCAAGGTCAAATTGCAATTTTAGGAGATTAATGGGTTTTCTGAAACCTGTCATCAGTGTGTTTTGCTCCTACCAAAAAAAAATTAAAAAAAGAAAAGTGTGTATTATGTTCCAAGTTACAGTACATTTATTCTCAGATAGTTTTACACTGCACTCACCACCAAATATTTTCTGTCAAAATATTTACATCAACCATGGAACTGTTACAAAAACTGCACTTCTGTAACTTTGAAGGAACAGATTTCATCTAGGGTTGGCACATCTTCCTTCTCACAGCATAGCTGAAATGAATTTCCAAAGGTTTAAGCAGAGTATGGTGAACAGTAAATCAGAAGTAAAGCTAGTTCTGCATTGTTTAATTAAAACTTATAACCTGCCCCACCACCATGATATTCATTGACTCCTGATGACACTGAAATCTGAATTGGTGCATTTATGGATTTGAGCGTGGTGAAGCTGAAGGTCTTCAGACATGCTAAAGAAAGTGCTTTCTAATTGTCACAGAAATATAAATGCCTTTCTTCCAAATTATAAACTAGGAATTAATGAAGATTAAGATTATGGGCAAAATATCACATCACTTATCACATAATGTTAGAGGTTGGAAGGGACCTCCAGAGATCATCAAGTCCAACCCTTACTGACATAAGGAGAGTCCCCTAGGGTAGTCCACAAAGGAACACACCCAGGCAGGTTTTGAAAGTCTCTGGAGAAGGAGACTCCACAACCTCTCTGAGCAGCCTGTTCCAGTGTTCTGTTGCCCTTACTGTAAATAGGTTTCTCCTCATGTTGAGGCACAACCTTCTATGTTCCAGTTTGTAGCCCTTGCTCCTTGTCTTATTGCTGCACACCATCAAAAAGAGATTGGTTCCAGCCACTTGACACCCCCCCCTCAGGTATTTGTACGCATTGGTCAGATCTCCTCTTCAGTGTTCTCTTCTCCAGACTAAACAGCCCCAGGGCTCTTGGTCTCTCTCATTAGGGGAGATGCTCAAGTCCCTCAATCATCCTTTTGGCTCTCCACTGGACTCTCTCCAGCAGGTCCCTGTCTCTTTTGAATTTGGGAGCCTGAAACTGGACATGGCATTCCAGGTGTGGTCTCACTAGGGCAGAGAAGGTGAGGAGAATATAATGTCCACTGGAAAGGCTTGGATTAATTTTCACATTTATATATTCAGGACCTCAGGATCTGAGTACAAAATCTTTACATTAAAAAACTTATACTTGAGTTCTAAATCATGGCAGAGGAAAAAGCCCAAGTGTTCACCCAGTGTCATTTTTACAGAGAAAAATGCTCTTGAGCACTGCAAGAATATTTGACCTGAAGCCATACAAGATAAGAATACTTACAATATACAAAGACAAAATATTGAGATAATAATACTGACTCAAGGATTGATGAAGACAATACCAACCTTCACAAA
The DNA here is from genome assembly GCA_013400475.1 of Tricholaema leucomelas. Taxonomy (NCBI): domain Eukaryota; kingdom Metazoa; phylum Chordata; class Aves; order Piciformes; family Lybiidae; genus Tricholaema lacrymosa; species Tricholaema leucomelas. The sequence continues at coordinate 100,525 of WAAF01011341.1, read as the reverse complement.
GAGTTATACACTACTGAAACAGTCACAAATAGAAGATGACAGCTCAGCACAGCTGTTTCAAGCCAGTCTAAAGCAATGGAGGATGGTGACCCCACCTGGAGTACTGTGTGCACTTCTGGAGCCCCCAACACAAGAAGGACATGGAACTGCTGGAGCGGGTCCAGAGGAGAGCCACCAAGATGATCAGAGGGCTGCAGCAGCTCTGCTATGAGGACAGGCTGAGAGAGTTGGGGCTCTTCAGCCTGGAGAAGAGAAGGCTTCGAGGAGACCTTAGAGTGGCTTTCCAGTATCTGAAGGGAGCCTACAGGAAGGCTGGGGAGGGACTATTGACACGGTCTAGTAATGTCAGGACGAGGGGGAATGGGTTTAAGCCGGAAGAGGGGAGATTCTGACTGGATGTTAGGAGGAAGTTCTTTACAGTGAGGGTGGTAAGACACTGGAACAGGTTGCCCAGGGAGGTTGTGGATGCTTCCTCCCTGGAGGTGTTTAAAGCCAGGCTGGATGAGGCCTTGAGCAGCCTGCTCTAGTGGGAGGTGTCCCTGCCTATGACGGGGGGTTGGAGCTGGATGATCCTTGAGGTCCCTTCCAACCTAAACCATTCTATGATTCTATGATTCTATGATAAGTGTGTGAACAAGTGACTTGTAACACACCAATCCTAGTTTTTTATTGTGTGCTAACTGGTGGTCAATTGGAGTGTACTTTTGGCTGGGCATATCCTTCTTGCAAAGTCCCTCTTCATACAGTAGAATAACACCTGAACAAAAGCATTCATAGGGAACATCCCATGAGAAAACAGAGTTTGAATTCTGTGCACCAACTGCACATAGGTTGTCAGAAACACGAAATGCACACCAGGATCAGGAAGCATAACTTTCATTCTATCTCCTCCTAAAAAAATGTACAGATCCAACCTAAGTTATAGTCTAGAGTAAGCAAATTTGAAGCAGAGCTAGAATTAGGCTGATTTCCCTTGATTTTTTTTGTAGTGTTGTAGAAGTCAGTTTCTACCTTAGGAAGCCTTTATGATTTTTAATCTCACCATGAGGCTTTCAATTGAAAATTGAAATCCATACCTCTCTGGCTTCTCATTTACACCTTCACAGGGGATAAATAATATTGTATAGTGGTGTCATTCATGTATGATATTCCTGATCTAAATCTCCATTAAGCTTGAAGGGTCACTTGCACATTTTTGCTCTGAACCTGCAAAGGGTGATTTATAAAGCACAACTTTATGATTATGAATAGGTTTTGCATGGCCTGATTTAAATAAATGACAATTACAAAAGCTGTAATTTCAAACAAGACTGAATGTTATTTTTAATCAACTTTTGATCTCCTGTTCAACCTTTCTGAAGGTTTCTGAAGGCCTATATTAGGACTCAGTTTTACAGAAAAATACAACATATTGAACAGTTCTTCAATATGCAGGCAGCTTTTTGTATCTTCAACAGCCTTCATCATCATCAGTCTCACTACATTTTACCATGCAAATAGATAAAGTTGCTGTTATGGAAGTTCTAGAATTCAGAGTCCACAGCCTCAAAGCTGCTAAAGTGAATTAGAAATGCCATTAAATGCTTACTGCCCCAGTTCACTAAGAAGCAAGACTAACCTGGGAAAGGGCCAGTTCATACTCATCTCAATTAATTATCTCAATTAATTGTTAATGTATAAATCAATGTTATTAGTGTTGATCCACCCATTAATGTTACAAATTTCATCACAGCATTTTAAAGAAGCCTGCAGTCCTTCCTCCCTCTCTCTCTGCTTCTTCTCTTCCCTCTATCTCTCCCAATGCATGCACACATTCTTGGTAAACTTTTTGTTTCCATCTTGTAGTATTGTTGCAGAAGTAGAGAGGTGAAGATGACTGTTGTGGTAGAATCAGTGTGGAGCCTGACTATCCCCTCAAGTATATCTATGTTGCCCACAAAAAAAAATTAAATGGATTGACTATAGTCACATTTATGTGACTTTTTGCTGGTGCATCCAATTTATTACAATCCTACAAATTAAGAAAACTGATTTGACTTAGACTGCAGGTGGTACCCAACCTCTCATCTCTCTGGATCATATGTCTAGACTTAGACATAGCACTTAGGCATAGACTTAGCAAATGGAAAACCAGGCAGAGGTGACTGGTGGTAACCAGCATGGCTTCACTAAGGGCAAATCATGCCTGACAAATTTGGTGGCTTTTTATGATGTAGTCACAGCTGCAATGGACAGGGGAAGGGCAACTGATGTCGTCTACCTGGACCTGAGTAAGGCATTCGACTCTGCCCCACATGGCATCCTGGTCACCACACTGGAAAAGCACAAACAGGATGCGTGGAGCACTCACTGGATAAGGAATTGGCTGGATGGTGGCATGCAGAGAGTGGTGATCAATGGCACAGTGTCCACCTGGCAATCGGTGACAAGTGGTGTTCCTCAGGGGTCAGTGCTGGGACCAGTGCTCTTTAACATCTTTGTCAGTGATATGGACAGAGGAATTGAGTGCACCCTCAGCAAGTTTGCAGATGACACCAAGCTGTGTGGCACAGCTGACTTGCTGGAGGGCAGGGATGCCATCCAGAGGGACCTGGACAGGCTGGAGAGGTGGGCCCAGGCCAACCTCATGACGTTTAACAAGGCCAAGTGTAAGGTCCTGCACCTGGGTCGGTGCAATCCCAGGCACAGATACAGGCTGGGTGGTGAATGGCTGAGAGCAGCCCTGAGGAGAAGGACCTGGGGGTCTGGGTTGACGAAAAGCTCAACATGAGCCTGCAGTGTGCACATGCAGCCCAGACAGCAACCCTGTGCTGGGCTGCATCAAGAGCAGTGTGGCCAGCAGGGCAAGGGAGGGGATTCTCCCCCTTTACTCTGCTCTCCTCAGACCCCACCTGGAGTACTGTGTGCAGTTCTGGAGCCCCCAACACAAGAAGGACATGGAACTGCTGGAGCGAGTCCAGAGGAGAGCCACGAAGATGCTCAGAGGGCTGCAGCAGCTCTGCTATGAGGACAGGCTGAGAGAGTTGGGGCTCTGCAGCCTGGAGAAGAGAAGGCTTCGAGGAGACCTTAGAGTGGCTTTCCAGTATCTGAAGGGAGCCTACAGGAAGGCTGGGGAGGGACTATTGACAAGGTCTAGTAATGTCAGGATGAGGGGGAATGGGTTTAAACTGGAAGAGGGGGGATTCTGACTGGATGTTAGGAGGAAGTTCTTTACAGTGAGGGTGGTGAGACACTGGCACAGGTTGCCCAGGGAGGTTGTGGATGCTTCCTCCCTGGAGGCGTTTAAAGCCAGGCTGGATGAGGCCTTGAGCAGCCTGCTCTAGTGGGAGGTGTCCCTGCCTATGGCAGGGGGTTGGAGCTGGATGATCCTTGAGGTCCCTTCCAACCTGAACCATTCTATGATTCTATGATTCTATGATTCCTTTATCTCTGAGTATCCTGGTAGGGCATAAATCCTGCCAGGCTGGTTTAGCCCTTGCTGTCCTTCTCCTGCTGTGAATCCAGGGAGTTGAGTCAGATGAGCAAAGCCTTAAGGGATAGGGGCTTTAGCACCATGTGTCAGATGTCTTGTACTGGCCCTCAACGTGCCTGCACGGTCAAACGAGACACTAAGCTTTGAATTCCTTGGCCAGACCCATGGTGCTGGTGCCTATTGACCAGTTTGATTTTCAAACCAAAGTATTTAAAGGGGAGTGATTTAGGAACTGTGCCTTTCTGCATTTGAGCCTTTCTGCATTCAGCCTGTCTGCTTTTCCCCATCTGAGGCTCGTTAACTGGGAATCAAGGTGGCCATGTGTTTGCAGCTTGACTACTAGCTCAGCAGCAACATCTCTTCTCTCCTTCCCTCTGCCTGGAATATTTTGTATTATACCTTGGGATCATTATAGTGAGTTTGAAAGCATCTTTGGTACAGGAAACTTACTAAGGAACCAAAGCATCATGAGTACATATGCTGGAGAGAGTGCTAAGACTCCATAAGCATAGTTAGAATTTTTCCTGTTTTCACGTTCCTATTTTACAAGTTCTGATGGTTTAAACTGTTTAATTTTGTGCAACTACTTCCTGTCAACTGAAAATCCAAAGAATCTCAGGGAATTTCCTGATTTTTAAAATATTAGTAATAAAATTAATATTCATACAGAAATTATTATTAAATAGAATAGAATAGAATCAACCATGTTGGAAGAGACCTCCAAGATCATCCAGTACAACCTAGCACCCAGCCGTACACGAGCAACTAGACCATGGCACTATGTGCCTTATCCAGTCTTCTCTTGAACACCTGCAGGGACGGTGACTCCACCACCTCCCTGGTCAGCCCATTCCAATGCCAATCACTCTCTCTGTCAAGAACTTCCTCCTAACATCCAGCCTATACTTCCCCTGGTACAACTTGAGACTCTGTCCCCTTGTTCTGTTGCTGCTTGCCTGGCAGAAGAGACCAACCCCACCTGGCTACAACCTCCTTTCAGGCAGTTGTAGACAGCAAGGAGGTCACCCCTGAGCCTCCTCTTCTCCAGGCTGCACACCCCTAGCTCCCTCAGCCTCTCCTCACAGGGTTTGTGTTCCAGGCCTCTCACCAGCTTTTTGTTGTATCTCAACATCTCTCTTGAATTGAGGAGCCCAGAACTGGACACAGTACTCAAGGTGTGGCCTGACCAGTGTTGAGTACAGGGATAGAATAACCTCCTTTGTCCTACTGGCCACACTGTTCCTGATACAGGCCAGGATTCCATTGGGCCTCTTGGCCACCTGGGCACACTGCTGGCTCATCTTCAGCCTCCAATCTACCAGTACCCTCAAGTCCCTTTCTTCCTGGCTGCTCTCCAGCCACTCTGTCCCCAGCCTGTAGCTATGCTTTTGGTTGTTGTGGCCAAAGTGTAGAACTCGGCACTTGGCCTTGTTAAATCTCATCCCGTTGGCCTCTGCCCACCCATCCAGGCTGTCTAGGTGCCTCTTCAGGGCTCTCCTACCTTCCAACAGGTCAACACCTGCTTCTTATTTTGTTTTCTGTAGGAATGGCAATCTAACAGGAGACAAGGTGAAGTTTTTTTATGTAAAATATTGTAATATGTTTACATTTTCTATATTTAATTTTATATTTTGGTAAAACTATTATGCCTGTACTTGGAATATGTTTCTGGAATANTAGACTCAGCCAGCTCTGCAAATTTGAATGAAGCTTATATTTACAGCTGGCACAATTTACAAGCAGATATTTACAGCATATACAGATATATACAGAAATATACAAGGTAAAAAGGTAATACAGAAACACAACAGCCCTCCCAGAAACCTGAGTCCCCAGGAGGGGCTCTCAACCACCCCCTCACCTTCCCTCTACCCCTCTCAACCTTACCCCAGTCCCAAGGAATAATGGAGGTTCGGCCAGGGGGATTAAGAAGCAAAGGTGAATCAGCCAAAGCAAATGGAGGTTGAGGTTAGAAAGCAAGATGGAGTTCATCCAGCAGCCTCAGCTCCCCAGCAGGCGAAGAGCCCGGAGCAAAAGCCCAGAGTGAAGAGAGCAAGTGACCTAATCTATGTTTTGCTTTTGTTTTTTACACATCTCAGCAAGGCTATGAGGGAAGTAGACATCACCATTGTTTTCATTTCACAGCCTATTATCTAGTCCTCCTCACCAAAACAGTCTAGCCAGGCTCAAACTAGCACACCACCAGTGAGTCTTCAGGGTCAATAACCTATGAAAGATTGCAAGAAGTGCCAAAAAATGTGGGAGTAGAAGGAAAAGTAGTTTATTTTTTCACAAGTTTGTCTGCTAACAGAGATTTTAGACATTCCTACAAAAGAACCTTTTCTCACAGAGGGCTCGTCAGAAAATATGTCTGAAATTGAAGTGTGAAAGAGAAGATTTCAGCACAACTCAACAAAATGAACAGCAACAAATTGATACAAATAGTCGTTAATCCCCCGAGAGCTGTAAAGTAACCAGAGTATGAAATAGCTAAACTGTCCAAATTGAATGTAGTAATAACATCTCATTTATAACTGCCCTGGTACTGCAGAATGAAAGTTAATACGTATTTCTTATGGTTCCTTTGAAGAGGAGGTGGATGATGATTTTTTAAAAGGTTATTTATTTTTTCAAAACACTTTAAGAAGGACCTATTGAAATTGTAACCAGGAACCCAGATAAAAGTTATATAAAAGGAAAAAATGATAGGACCAAAGATCAATAATATATTTTATCATTACTCTGTAAAACACTTTTTGCTGTTGCTCTTGTTCAGTTTTGGGCTCCTCAGTTTAAGAGGGACAGGGATCTGCTGGAGAGGGTCCAGCTGAGGCTTACAAGGATGATTAGGGGATTGTAGGGCATGGCTTATGAGGGTTGGACTTGATGATCTATGAGGTCTCTTCCAACCTTGGTAATACTGTGATACTGTGATACTGTGAGAGGCTGAGGGACCTGGAGCTTTTTAGTCTGGAGAAGAGAAGACTGAGAGGGGAGTTAATAAATGTTTGTGAGTATCTGAAGGCTGGCAAGGAGGGAGGGGACAGGCTCTTCTCACTTGCTCCCTGGGATAGGACAAGGAGCAATGGGTGTAAATTGCAGCACAAGAAGTTTTGCCTCAACACAAGGGGGAACTTCTTTACTGTAAGGGTCATGGAGCACTGGAACAGGCTCCCCAGGGAGGTTGTGGAGTCTCCTTCTCTGGAGATTTTCAAGGCCTGTCTGGATGTGTTCCTCTGTGATCTGTGTTAGATAGGATTGTCCTGCTCTGGCAGGGGGGGTTGCACTCGATGACCTTCTTGGGTCCCTTCCAACCCCTAACATCCTGTGAGCCTGTTGCAGATTGCTGAGTCCATTGAAATTTCAGAAAGCATCATAACCCTAAATGTAAGTTGACTTTTTGTAAAGGTATCTTTGGTTCTCAAGTCTCCAAATTCTCTGGTACAATGGAAAAAAAAAAAAAGAATAGGAAAAGAAAATGGAGAAAATATAAGCATGAAAATATATTCAAATTTTAATAATTTTAACAAATTTTGGGTAAGTCTGTAGTTATTTGGTTTATGGATATAGGCATGAACAGAACAGCAGAGCATGGCAGAGCACACTGCATTTACCTGTGTATTTCTTTTAGCAATGTCAGCCAAAATTGCTGGAGTTGCCTAGGTCATGCAGGGACCAGAATGACTCTGAGACGACAATATGATGCATAACTCGAATCTTTATTGCATCTAAAACCCGTGCTTATATTGACAGCTAATACAACATGTATAAATCTGATAGGTTGGACAACAGACTATGGACTCTCCACACACCCTAGGAGCAAATCTGACTGACCAGCCCCCCTTAGTCCCCTTGCACAGCTAACTTTGCAGCTTCTTTGCCAACTTTTCCAGGTTGTTTTCCCTCATGTTGCACTCCTTATCTCATATCCTTCTCTGTGTTCTCATGTTATTCCTCTTGCTCTCTTATTTCAAATCACTCTGCACTGCCCAAACCCCAGCATGAGACTAATGGGCATTTGGACATAGATTAACCAATCAGAATGGCACTTTCCCAAGCTTGACCATATTAGGTGAAACCAGGGCTTTAGTTCTCCTCCCCATGGCTGCCTCCCCCAGCACAGAAGGAGGGGGAGCAGGGTAACATGCCTGGGCAAGCCAGGGCATGGATAAGCCCATTTTTGGCCTATCAGGCCTGCCACAACAAGAAGCAAACGTGACATATAACTTTCTGGTAAGACATAAAGGTGTAGGCAACTAACAAGAAAAGGAATGTCAAGTTTATAGAATGATAGAATCATAGAATCAGTCAGGGTTGGAAGGAAGTTGATGAAGTTGAAAGGCAAGTTCCTACTGCTGCTTTACTACCTAACATTCTACATCATTTTTTTTTTTTCATTTTCTTAAAGAAAGATATCATAAGAGTTGTTTTTGGGTTTTTCTTTTCAGGAAGAAAAAAACAGAAAAGCATGCAGTCCATATTGTAGAACTGCAATATATATATATATAAAAATACGTTTTCCAGGAGCCTTGAAAACTTTACCCTCAAGTAATTCAAAGTGTCTGTTATACAAACTATTAGCCAGCTCCCAAATTGCTTGTGTAATTCACATTTTTGAAGAGGAGGGTTAAAAACAGGCCATAAAACTTTAGCACAGATGACAGTATTAAAAATAAGCATAAACATATTTTTTTATGTGTAAAAGCTATTCATTATGGAGTGGTAATAAGATGCTTCAGGATTCTGAACTTGTGATTAATGTACTTCTTGTCTGCATCAGCTTCACTTCATGCCTCACTGCATATCCAAGGTGTCCATTAATCAGCACTGCCACATAGTCTGTCATATCATGCTGCTTAAATAACACAATCACTTATGGTGGGAGGTATCTAAAACTACACTAATTTTTTCACTTATAGATTTAGAACTTCTTAAGTTCCTTTTGCATGATATTTTTATCATCATCCTAGCAGTTTCACAGACACATTAACATCTCATGCAGAAGTACAGCAAATGAAATCCTTTTAATGGGTAGGCATCCTCGTCCTCCATTTGAGGGGTTTAACTCAGTAAATGATATAGTGAGTAATGGTAGCTTTATTTGAAGACTGTCTTGGTAGGGTAATGTGACCTAATTTCCCTGATGCAGCTTTGAACCACTGTCATGTGTCCTATCACTAGATATCAGGGAAAAGACATTGACACCTCCCTCTCCACATCCCCTCTTCAGGAAACCATAGAGATCAGTGAGGTGATCTTCTCCAGTGAGTCTATTCTCCAAACCAGACAAACTCAGAGTGCTTAGTTTCTTATAGAACAAGACCTTTCACTACCTTTGTTTCCCTCCACTGGGCACATTTAAGGACCTTCGCATCCTTATTAAACTCTGAGGCCTAGAAGTGCTTGCAGTACTTGAGATAAGGCCACACCAATGCTTAATATAGTGATTATTGGATATTATTATTATCTAATCATCTCTTTTGACTGGCTACATCTAGAACTTAAACCCTATTCTAAGTTTAAAACATGAAGAGTCTTCTATTTCTTTGAAAACCAGCAGTGATAAATAGTGTCTAGATTCATGCTATTGGTTTGGGAAAAGTTTGTGGGTTTTTTGCTTTGTTTTTTTGTGGGTTTGTGTTTTTTTCCAATCTCAATCAGATAAAAGTTGAGAAAAACTGGTGCATAGCTTTTAAGAAGACAATCAAGTCGTATAATGATTGTTGTTTCTATATTGTATTGGGTTCGGCTGAGCTGGAGTTAATACTCCGCACAGCATCTTTCTAGTGCTGTGTTTTGCAGTGCTGTACCTGGGTGTTGATAACAGATCAGTGTTTTGGCTACTGCTGAGCCAAGCACCGAGGCGGTCCTTTTCCACCATTTGCCCCTCAACAGAAGGCTGGGGGCTGGGAAAGATCTTAGGAGAGGACACAGCTGGGCCAGCTGACCCAAACTGACCAAGGGGGTGTTCAATGCCATATGATGTCAGCTCAGATATAAAATCTAACTGAAAGAAGGAAGTGTGTGTGGCATTGGTTGATAGCATCTGTCCTCTGGAATAATCACTACTCCAGAGATCACTAATCCAGAGTATTGAAGCCCTGCTTCCTGGGAAGTGACTGAACATCCTCTGCTGATGGGAAGTAGAGAATAAGATCTTTGTTCTTGCTTCCAAACATGACTTTTACTTTCGCTCTTCATCCTATTAAATTGCTTCTATCATGACTCACAAGCCTTTTTAATATTTTCCCTCTCTCTTGTCCAATTAATAAAGGGAGTGATAGGGAAGATTTGGGGGGCATTTGCCCCCAGCCAGGGTCAAACTACCACACATGCGTAGTGGATCATGAAATCAAATCAAACAGTATATTTTTTAGAAAAAATATAATAGTGCATCTGTGGAAGTGGTAAACTTCATTTAAACAGCATTTCATAGAATCAACCAGGTTGGAAGAGACCTCCAAGATCATCCAGTCCAACCTAGCACCCAGCCCTAGCCAATCAACTAGACCATGGCACTATGTGCCTTATCCAGTCTTTCCTTGAACACCTCCAGGGACAGCAACTCCACCACCTCCCTGGGCAGCCCATTCCAATGCCAATCACTCTCTCTGGCAACAACTTCCTCCTAACATCCAGCCTAGACCTCCCCCAGCATAACTTGAGACTGTGTCCTCTTGTTCTATTGCTGGTTGCCTGGCAGAAGAGACCAACCCCACCTGGCTACAACCTCCCTTCAGGTAGTTGTAGACAGCATTTGTTGTAGTGTGGTAGTGTAAGGTCCTCTCCACTCCTGCTAATCCCATATGAGAACAACAGAAATCTATAAGAATAAAATCCTTTTCTTTTTCTTTTGATAAGTTCAGACACAAGAATTATTACTTGTCCTGGAGTGGATCTCAAGAAGATAATAATTTAGATAAAACGGGAAAATAGGCAGAAGTCAATATTCCTCAGAATCACCTCTGCAAGAAGAATTAGAACAATTAGAGGGAGGAGGATAATGATTTCACAGTCATAAACCAAAGCAGTGGAATACAAGAGATTTTTAAGTGAAGAATGATTAATTGCAATTGTGATCCACTTAGATTCAGAAGCAGCACTTCACATCCATTATTTATTTCCCAATTCTGAATGGAGATTAATAAATTAGACATAAACTTCACACCAAGGATACGTAATAAATTCCTAGACCCTGCATATTTTTCTCACAGGGAGGTAACTTGGAAAACATAAATTTACATATTGAAATGTGTTTTGCTACCATTTTCACACAAGACCAATGTTTTTGCTGTTTTTATAGAAAACCACGAAATCCCAAGCTTGTCAGCTTCAGATAGTTCAACTCCAGGTGGACTATTGTCACCTTATACTCAGATCTTTCCATCAAGACAGTCTCATGGTGAATGTGTTCTGTTGCTTGGTTATGTTTTATAGATCATAGAATCATAGAATCGCAATGAAGACTTGAAGCCGTAAAGGATTTGAGCCCAAATTCTGCCTGTATCATGCTCGACAGCACCAGTTTCTTGATTTCAGTAAAGCTTGTATATCAAAGAACAATTATAATGCATGATTGGCTCAAGATCCCTTGAAAATATCACAGTATCACAGTGTCACAGTATCACCAAGGTTGGAAGAGACCTCATAGACCATCAAGTCCAAGCCGTTACCACAGAGCTCAAGGCTAGACCATGGCACCAAGTGCCACGTCCAATCCTGCCTTGAACAGCTCCAGGGACGGCGACTCCACCACCTCCCTGGGCAGCCCATTCCAGTGTCCAATGACTCTCTCAGTGAAGAACTTTCTCCTCACCTCAAGCCTAAATTTCCCCTGGCACAGCTTGAGGCTGTGTCCTCTTGTTCTGGTGCTGGCTGCCTGAGAGAAGAGAGCAACCTCCTCCTGGCTACAACCACCCTTCAGGTAGTTGTAGACAGCAATAAGGTCTCCCCTGAGCCTATGATAAGATTTAAAACAGATCTTATTACCACCTTTCTAAATGAGTTCTAAAGATTGCTAAGCAGAATTTCAGTATCCTGTTTTTTTACCTGAGTTGATATAAATGCCATTGCTTAACTGTTTAAATGAAATTAATCCTATAAAAATCTGTTCCTTGAGATGAAACTATTAAAACACATATTTTATATATTAACAGATACTTTAGTATGCCCCAGGTTTAGCTGAATAATTCTCCAGGCTGTTGTACAAAGTTTATCTGAACGGGAATCGATTTAAATAACTGGGAAATCTACGCAAAAGAAAGAACTGTAAAAAAATTATATTGTCAATTAAAATGCAGTTAAACATGCATAATGTAAAGCTTCTACAAAGAAGAGCTATTTTTACCATCATTTTATTCCCTTGTCCTTCAGTTAGCTCATGTTCCAATAAGGAAGAAAGAAAAAATAATGTAGGCATGTGCAGAAGTGCTTTCATGATCGTAATAATTATCATAACTGCATTCTTGTCAGAAGTTGCTAGCAAACAAAATAACCCTTAACATATATTCATTGTTTGCCTTCACTGCTTTATTCTATTGCTCCCTTATGGTGTTACTCTCATAACATTTTTCTTCTACTTACTGAAGTTCCAATGAAACAGTCATTATTGACTGCTTTATTTTCCCTGGATGAGTGGGCAAGTGTGATAATATTCCTGAGCTGCTTTGTTAAACCTGATCTATTTCATGTAGACCTGTACTAGGCAGAATGTCTGTAAAAAGAGTGGCTTTCTTGGCCAGTTTGAGCCTAGCTGGGATATTCCAGTGAGAGGAATTAGATAATAGGCTGTGAAAAGGAAATGTCTACCTCACTCAGAGGCGTGCTGAGATACATGAAAACAAGAACACAAACATAGATAATAGAGTTGCTCTCTGGGCTTTGGCTGCCTCCCTTCTCTCTCTAACCTGCTGTTTGACTAACTAATCCATCTGCTTCTTAACCCCCCCTGGCCAATTCTCCAAACTCACCTTGAACATAAGGCAAAGTCTGGGATAAGGTAGAGGGGTGGAAAGGAGGTGGAAGGGTGGTTGAGAGCCTCTCCTGGGGACTCTGATTTCTGGGAGGACTGTTGTGTTTCTGTATGACATTTTTAACTTGTCTATTTCTGTCTATAGTTGTAGATGTTGTAAATATCTGCTTGTATATTGTGCTAAGCTGTAAATGTAAAACTTCATTCTTTAATTTCCAGCTTGGCTGAGTCTAGTCTGGGTGATTTTCTTAAGTGTGGGGGGACAGGTAACACCCAAACCATCACACTTTCATCAGAGCTGCCTGCAAAACTAAATTAAAAGACTGTGTTTCAAAAAAATACTTGAAAAGGAAAAGGGGTGAGAGAGACATAGGCAATGAAAATAAAGAGTTGTCTCAATGCCCAGTTTAAGAACTTATTTCAGTTGCTCAATGTTCCAAAATCCTTCATCATTGTGGACATTTTTTCTCTTCCCTATAGCAGATATAAGGAAATGGAAATGCAAATTATATGTTCACCCAAGCTAAACTTGGTGCAACAAGTCCTTGGTATTTTGCAATCAGAAGCTGCCAATAAAATATCAATTATTCTGAGGGTTTTTGTTAGAGCTTGCTGGTAATTTGCTTTATTTCATTGAGATATCTTCGTGTATGCAGCTCAATTAGTGTGACAATAAGATGGGAATGCATTTTCTCCCAACTGCCTCAGATGTGAAAACACATCTATTAGAGCCCCCAAACCAGCATGTGATTAATTCTAGGCTGCACTAGGTCCTTGTCTTGAATGAGCAGCCATAAATGCAGAATAACTCTACAGAAGTTACACTTCACTGTAACTAAGATAAGAATCCGGCTTCCCACATGTAATCCTTAATTCTCATCTCAAGACAAGAGTGTTATACTGAGGATGATGGTCCAATCCTGCCTTGAACAGCTCCAGGGACGGCGACTCCACCACCTCCCTGGGCAGCCCATTCCAGTAGCCAATGACTCTCTCAGGGAAGAACTTTCTCCTCACCTCAAGCCTAAATTTCCCCTGGTGTAGCCTGAGGCTGTGTCCTCTTGTTCTGGTGCTGGCTGCCTGAGAGAAGACAGCAACCTCCTCCTGGCTACAACCACCCCTCAGGTAGTTGTAGACAGCAATAAGGTCTGCCCTGAGCCTCCTCTTCTCCAGGCTAAACAATTCCAGCTCCCTCAGCCTCTCCTCATAGGGCTTGTGCTCGAGGCCTCTCACCAGCCTCGTTGCCCTTCAAGTTTTCCCCTAGCAGGGTAATTTTCAGACATTACTTTCCTCATTGTCTTCTGGTTTTCTCAGTTCTAGATACATGAACTTCAGAATCAGAATATGAAAATTTTCTACCATGCTGCCTCTCCTCATGTAAAGCTGTAAAGCTTTATGCTTTCCTCTCTCCTTTGGGAATTAATGGTATTTCTTCAGTGGTCTCCTTTCAATTCACTGAACTTTTTCTTTAAGACATCACATTTGCTGTGAACAACATCCTTCAAATTATAATTATGGCTATTCACTCAGCCTGGCTCAGTCAAAGGAGATTGGAGGTCTATCACTTAATGCTTTTTGATTGCCAGAGGTTAAGGTGATTAAAAACAAAATTAAACAAAAAAACCCTCACAAGAGAGACACAAGTCCCCTTCAAAACAAAGGAGCAGGCTAGGTTACTGTCATACTTATGATCTCACAAACCCGAAAATTGACTGACATTGAAAGACTGTAATTCTCACTTACTCCTTTACATAAAAGTCTAAGTGAAAATTAAGCCCTTTATGTCAGTAATTAGGGGTGATTTTCTTCTCTTAGGTTTTCCAAGCACTCAAGTCTGGAGAACTGAAAAACACCAAAGAAAAAAATCCTAACAGACATACACAGACAGAAAGTGCAAGGAAGACTACAAAAGGGAGAAAGGGATTACAAATGCTTAAAGGAATGCTCACTGGATTTATCTTCCTTCATTTCTTTAGTATGCTGCTTCCTGATAACTATCCTCAGCAGAGATGCAGGTTTTTATATAACAAACAGTTGCAACAGGGATCTTGTCTCATCTCATGCACAAATGTAAGTTAAGGTTATCATGTTTTACATTACTTCACTTCTGAACTGCCAGCTTCTTTATCATAAACAACAAATACAATGTTTCTTATCAGCATTTAGGATAAACGAAGCCTCCCTCACAACTGATCTTTGTTAAGAAGTTTTCTATCCATCATTCTCAACTAAAAAAACCCCAAACAAACCAGAAAACCAGTGAGTCCAGAAAAAAAAAATCATAATTATTAGAGATACCTATTTTAATGCTGGGACAGCTTTAAGAGAAATGCAAGGCTCATGAGCTCATGTCTCAATCTCAAGCCTCGATCTCCATTAAACTCCTACGGTTCTGTTTGCTTCAAATGAACATTGACACTGATGCATAGCATGGAATCGTAGCTGACCTCCACCAGGATAGCTTGATTTGCATTTGAAAGCCTTTCTGGGAGTGACTGCCTCCTTGCACATTGTGTATTTGTTTTTTCCAATGATCCAAGCCCTATTACATCCTCTTGTATTTTATATTAGAGAAGTTTTAAGGAAATAGAAGAATACCTGTAGTATGAATATCAAAGATAGGCCAGGGATATTGAAAGGACACAGAAGTGGCTGAAAAGAAGTCAGGAACAAAGGGACCCGAGGGTACTGGTAGACTGAACATGAGCCAGCAGTGTGCCCAGGTGGCCAAGAGAGCTGATGGCATCCTGGCCTGGATCAATAACAATGTGGCCAGTAGGACAAAGGAGGTTATTCTTCCCCTGTATTCAACACTGGTCAGGCCACACCTTGACTCAGTTCTGGGCCACTCAATTCAAGGGAGATTTTGGGATACTGGAATGTGTCCAGAGAAGGGCAATGAAGCTGGTGAGGGGCTTGGAACACAGCCCTGTGAGAAGAGGTTGAGGGAGCTGGGGTTGTTTAGCCTGGAGAAGAGGAGGCTCAGGGGTGACCTCACTGCTGTCTGCAAATACCTGAAGGGAGGCTGTAGCCAGCTGTGGGTCAGTCTCTTCTGCCAGGCAACCAGCAACAGAACGAGAGGACACAGTCTCAAGTTGTGCCAGGGGAGGTCTAGGCTGGATGTTAGGAGGAAGTTGTTGCCAGAGAGAGTGATTGGCATTGGAATGGGCTGCCCAGGGAGGTAGCGGAGTCACCATCCCTAGAGGTGTTCAAGAAAAGATGGGCCACATTATTAGTGTTGATTGTTATAGTGTTGATTGTTATAATGTTATAGTTGATTGGCTAGGGCTGGGTGCTAGGTTGTACTGGATGATCTTGGAGGTCTCTTCCAACCTGGTTGATTCTATGAAGATGGAAATGAGAAAACATAGTGATGGTATGGAAAACTAATGGGGAACCAAAACTAAATTGTCAGAGCAATGAAAAATGTAAAGGGTTGTAAGAAGTCAGGGAGAAGAGATAAAAAAGAGTATCTAGGACAACCTTTGTCCCCTCTGAATTCTTAGAAGCCCACTTTTTTCTGTTTATAGAAACTCAGACATCTGTTTATAGAAACACAGACTTGGAGGTGAACCTGAAGTAATCAGCAAGAAAAGGTTGCCTCCTGAGGGTTCAGAAGTTAAAAGATTTGGTTTTGACGCCACGATTTAAAAAGCTGTCAAATTGTTTGACTGCTTGACTTTGGTGGTATTGCCCTTTCTACAGGGATGAATTGCACCCAAATCAAACTCAATATGATCTCCAATAAATTATGTTTACTTTTTATGATGCATTCGCTTACACACTAGAACGCAGTGAATAATACCCTGCAGTAAACTATGCCAGAGCACACAGCTGTGTGGAAAGGAGAAATAGACCTGAAAAGAAGAAAGGGCAGGGGCAAAAAAAAAAAATCTAGAACTGAATACCATTCTGTCACTTGCTTACTTGCTCCTCCTGCAGTGGAATGGGGGGAAGAATCCAGAAAAACAAAAGTGAGAAAGAAACTCCTGGGTTGAGATAAAACCTGCTTAATACTTAAATATTTATAATACTAAAAGGGCACTTAACACCACCATCCCCCCAGAAAAGAAACAAAAACAAAACCCCAAAGGCAACCCTCCAAAACTTTTAAAGAAAAGAGGACTTTAAATAGCTGTAAATGTTCCTGAAGTTTTGGATAGAAGTCTTCAAAGAGATTGCATGCCATTATGAACATTTCTGTAGCATGTTAGATGCATCTCTCTTTCTTTTCTGTGTCTTCTTTTTGGTGATGTTCTTTGTGAGGAGATAATGAATTACAGAATCACAGAATGACACAATTGTCACGGTTGGAAGAGACCCCAAGAATCATCTAGTCCCAACCCCCTTGCCATGGGCAGGTACAACTTCTACTAGACCAGGTTGCCCAGAGCCCCATACAGCCCGGCCTTAAAAGCATCCAGGAATGGGGCTTTCATCACCTCCCTGGGCAATCTGCTCCAGTGTCCCACCACCCTTATGGTGAAGAATTTCTTCCTAATGTGTAATCTAAATCCACGCTCCTCTAGCTTGGATTCGTCCTCCCCAGTCTTATCACTGTAGCTGTTATATTAACTAGTGACAGACGAAACAACAGCCACACAAGAATATGTGGACATAGTAGTTGGAGCAGAAACCTAAGCCAAAGCCATTTATTGCTATAGCATCAGTCTTTTTACATGCCAATCTACAAATTGGAATGAGCTGCCCAGGGAGATGGTGGAATTGCTGTCCATGGACGTGTTGAAGAAAAGCCTGGATGAGGCACTTAGTGATATGGCCTAGTTGATTGGACAGGACTGGGTGCTAGGTTGGACTGGATGATCTTGGAGGTCTCTTCCAACTTGGTTGATTCTATGATTCTATGATTTTCTTTAGTGCTTGATCATTATTTTAGAATCCTCACCTTACCGTTGTGTACCATGAATTGTTTAAGATAGCTTTTAAAACTTCTCATTTAAACGCTGTGATTGTTAATCTCATTTCTTCTCCAAACCCCCAAGTTTTATCATGTCCTAGTTTACATGGGGAAGAGCTAGCTTCTTCAATGGTCATTTGAAATGGTAATTAATTAATTTCTTATTTGTTGCAAAAAATTACAAAATTCCAATTATTTTTTTCTTTGTCTCAGTGGTTCTGTTTCTTATTTGTGCCACAATTAATAAAAGATCAAGCTCTGAGTTCCTAAAGGTAATAGGAATTCAAATTAGCCTTCAGTGGTTCATGGAGTTGTTGGTAATTTAACCACAGAAGTAATTTGGAAGACTATTAAGATATCATGCAGAAAGCGCCACTGACTATAGCACGACTATCAGAGTAATAGAAAATCTGATCAATTATAAAAGGCAAGGTCATGCCTCTGAGTTTTAATAAGAACTTGTGTTACAAGCTTTTTATTTAGAACTGACCAGTGCAAAAAAATTGTGACTTTAGGTCATTTTGTGATACTTTATAAACTTCCAAATGATGTAGTAATTAAAAAGGTACGTGTTGTCTCAGAATGTATGGAGCAGCACACCAGCTATAGCTCGCATCATAAGGTACCAGTAAAGCAGAAGATTGTCAATTATTGCTCAGAAGTCTTAGTGGGATCTTATCCATCAAAAAAAAAATGTTTAAAAAGCACAAGTTGTTTACTTCTACATGTCTGTGGTCCAAGAGAAATTGCTGACAAAGCAGTACGAAACATGTCTTACCAAAGAAGGCAGATGCTTCTCTTACATATTGTGCTAGTTTGAGCCTAGCTAGAATGTTTTGATGAAGAGAACTAGATAATAGGCTGAGAAATGAAAACAATGGTGAGGTCTACTTCGCTCACAGTCTTGCTGAGATGTGTAAAGAAGGAAAGGAAAATATAGATAAAGTCACTTCGCTCTGGGGTTGTCTCTTGGCTCTTTGCCCGCTGGGGAGCTGAGGCTGCTGGCTGAACTCCATCTTGCTTTCTAACCTCACCCTCCATTTGCTTTTTGGCTGATTCACCTTTGCTTCTTAATCCCCCTGGCCAAGCCTCCATTCTTCCTTGGGACTGGTTGAGAGGGGTAGGGGAAAGGTGAGGGGGTGGTTGAGAGCCCCTCCTGGGGACTCAGGTTTCTGGGAGGGGAGTTGTGTCTGTATTACCTTTTTACCTTGTATATTTCTGTCTATAACTGTATACACTGTAACTATCTGCTTGTAAATTGTGCCAGCTGTAAATATAAGCTTCATTCAAATTTCCAGAGCTGACTGAGTCTAGTCTGGGTGATTTCTAAAGTGTGGGGGGTGGGGAACACTCAAACCACCACACATATTCAAAGGATATGGTTATTATATAAGGACAGGAGAAGGAGAAAAGGGAACACAGTCTAATCTTAAAGGATAAATAACTGATCATAATTGCATTTACAATAGAAATTAGAGGGAGATTCGGAAATAATAAATCACAGAAGCTTTATGTCAGCCTTTTACTAAGAGCATCAATAAAAAAAAGAAGCAAATCAAACCACAAGCAAATAAATAAACAAGAAAAAGAAACCAACAAGTAAATTATTTTAAAGATTAATCTTAATCCACGTACAAAAGGAATCTGATGACTGAACTTGTGTGCTTCAAAACTCTATTTGGAAAAAAAAAAGGAAAAAAATGTTTATCTATGGGGCTAATTACAAAGCTCTAAACAAAATAAAAAACCAAAATAGAGATTTAGAACATGCTGCCATTGTCAGTTTCTGAAGAAAAGATTAAGTCACCTTATAATAACACTTAGAATCATGGAATCAACCAGGTTGGAAGAGACCTCCAAGATCATCCAGTCCAACCTAGCACCCAGCCCTAGCCAGTCATCTAGACCATGGCACTAAGTGCCTCATCCAGTCTTGTCTTGAACACCCCCAGGGACAGTGACTCCACCACCTCCCTGGGCAGCCCATTCCAATGCCAATCACTCTCTCTGGGAAGAACTTCCTCCTAACATCCAGCCTATACTTCCCCCAGCACATCTGGAGACTGTGTCCCCTTGTTCTATTGCTCGTTGCCTGGCAGAGGAGACCAACACCCACCTGGCTACAACCTCCCTTCAGGTATATGTTAGTCCCATCTTTCACAATGACAGTATGAGTCATTATCCTAGAGCCATCTTACACTCTTCAGTATGGGCCTGGACAAATTGTAACACATAAATCAGTGACTCCAGTTTAGTTTTACTTCTCTTCTGATTTTTTTTTTTAATCTCTTCTTTTTTGTCAGTGACCTAACCAAGAAAGTCTCCCAGTGTTAGAAAACAGTAAGTGATCAAACATTTACAGAAGTATCTCCTTACTACCACTCCTTACTGCTCCTTATTACCATTTATTTTTATCTGATTAAAAAAACAGGTCTTCTTTATTCTTCTCCAACCATAAGATCATCCAACATCAAAAACTTGGCAAATCTTTGTTACTCTTCCTCTCTCAATTTGCTGTTGACTCTATTTAACCTGGTTGATTCTATGATTCTATTGTGATGTTTGAAAAAAACAACCTATTTCTCCCTTCATTAGAAAAAATAAGCAACAGCCCTTATCAGGAAGATGACAATTAATTCTTTTTTCATAAAACATTCTGTGGCTGAAGAAAATGAAAACTGTGACTCTTGGAATGTGCAGTATTAATGATTTTGGCATTCTCAGTGTTTTAACTTTCTCTTTCTACAATCAGATTAAATGGAATTGTCACAATCACCAGCAGTAACGGGACATGAAACATCAAACCTCATTTGGTTTTCAATATTATATAAAGTAACAGGGACTTAATTTATCTTAGACTTTGATGGTTTCAGACTGTCCAGAATAATGTCCTTCTCAGTAAAGCAAATGAATATTGTTTATTGTTTATGGAAAATCAATTCTTGCTCGCCATCAGTTTGAAGTTCACATAGCTACCACGAGAGAAAAATCACCTTGCTTTTGGTTTTGGGTATTTTTGTTGTTGTTTTTTGGGTTTTGTTTCTTTCCCAATTTAAGTGAACCTGAGATATTTGTTATCAAAAATAAATCATAGAATCAACCAAGTTGGATAAGACCTCCAAGATCATCCAGTCCAACCTAGCACGCAGCCCTATCCAGTCAACTAGACCATGGCACTAAGTGCCCCATCCAGTCTTTTCCTGAACACCCCCAGGGACAGTGACTCCACCACCTCCCTGGGCAGCCCATTCCAATGCCAATCACTCTGTCTGTGAAGAGCTTCCTTCTAACATCCAGCCTATACTTCCCCCAGCACAACTTGTGACTGTATCCCCTTGTTCTGTTGCTGGTTGCCTGGCAGAAGAGACCAACCCCCACCTGGCTACAGCCTCCCTTCATTCCATAAAATATTATGAATTTCATTCTTTGATACGGCATTTTGGCTGTGTTTGTTCTGTCTTGTAAAGTGAAATATATTTCACAGAGTAAGTAAGCATATTTTCCTTTTTATTTTATGTTGATTTCAGAGTACATAACTACAAATGGGAGAAAACACAGTGGTTTTAATCCTTCAAACTAATGAAATGAAACCATTCAATAAGATTATTACTGTTCTCACATTTATTGCCACTTTATATTAAGATATGCTTTTCTATCTCAAGTACAGAGACTCCCCAAATATATCATTCTGCTTATTTACTTACTAGCCTAATATAACCGGACAGATCAATTTCTGTCCTAAATCTGTTATACAACATCAAGTACAGTCTTTTCTTTTACAATCATGATAATGAAAAGCCATTTTCCCAAACTTTACATGTTTAGCTTTTGAAGGTTTTAGTAAAATGATTCCTCCTATATTAAAAATTATTTTTAATAACCTTTACAAGTAGAAATACTGAAGTAGAAACCTTGTTTTGTAACACAAGAAGCCTTTCCAACATGAACTAAGACTTGAAAATCCCCAAAGCATGAGAGAAATTGTTTAACTTGTATATATTGGATGTGATATACACTCAAGGATAGACTCCTTGAATATTTTGCTTAGTATCTCAAATATGGTGAATGTCTACATGTTACATTTTAATATGGATCTCTAATTTTTCAACATAGGCCTCTGCTGTTGTCAGAATCTAAATAACTTACCCTTTGTGGTTGTGATGGTTTGGGTGCTACTCGCCCTCCCCACCATTGGGAATCGCCCCGCCTAGACTCAGCCCGCTCTGGAAATTTGAATGAAGCTTATTATTTACAGCTTAGCAGAATATACAAGCAGGTACTTACAGTATATACAGTTATATACAGAAATATACAAGGTAAAAGGTAACACAGAAACACAATAGCCCTCCCAGAAACCTGAGTCCCCAGGAGGGGCTCCTCAACCACCCCTTCACCTTCCCCCTACCCCTCTCAGCCTTACCCCAGTCCCAAAGAATGGAGGTTCTGCCAAGGGGTTAGGAAGCAAAGTGGATTAATCAAAGAAACGGAAGGTGCGGTTAGAGAGATGTAGCTCAGAGCTCCCCAGCAGCAGAAGTGAGTTATCTATGCTTTGATTTTTGTTTTTATACATCTCAGCAAACCTATGAGTGAAGTAGCCATCACCATTATTTCCTTCCACAGCCTGTAATCTAGTTCTTTTCACCAAAACATTCTAGCTAGCTTCAAACTAGCACAGTGGTTTTACTGAAAACCTGATTTACAGTAACTACCATGGATTTGAAACCAATCGTTATCTTCTTTGCAAAGTATCTCTATCTCATCCCCAACTTCACTCTGCTATTGAAAAAAAAAAACAAAACCCAACTTTTTTTTTCCCTACCTCCATGAATGTGATAAAGCTACAAGGTTTTGAACTCATTTGCCATTAAATGAAGAAGATAACTCCCTTGTGGGTACTGCATTTTGGGAAATGCTTACGCTACTGCCAAGGGCTTTATTTTATTACTTGATATTATTCTCCTGGTACCATTCTTTATAAACTGATTGTTCAGATCAAGAGTATATCCTAGCACTGTTGAAGTCCTCAATTATCAGAAGAGACATATTAAAGTACAAAATCAGAAATTAAATTTGATCAGAAATCAGATTTTGTTTAGATCTTTATTAGGAAGTAAATCTATTTGAATAGGCAAAGAACTAGGAAATAAAGAAGAAAAAAAATCTTTTGTTGGATAGTTCCCTTACACTGGTGTGATGGTTTGGGTGTTACCTGCCCCACCCCCCAACACACTTTGGAAATCACCCAGACTAGACTCAGACGGCTCTGGAAATTTGAATGAAGCTTATATTTACAGCTTAGCTCAATATACAAGAAGATATTTACTGTGTATAGAGTTAGATACAGAAATATACAAGGGAAAAGGTAATACAGAAACACAACAGCCCTCCCAGAAACCTGAGTCCCCAGGAGGGGCTCCCAACCACCCTTCCATCTTCTCCCACCCCTCTCAACATTACCCCAGTCCCAAGGAAGAACGGAGGTTCGTCCAGGGGGTTAGGAAGCAAAGTGGATTAATCAGAGAGATGGCAGAGAGGCTAGAGAGAAAAAAAAAAGTGCAGATCTGAGCTCCCCAGCAGAAGTAGTAATGCCTTATCTATGTTTGGATTCCTGTTCTTACACCTCTCAGCAAGCCTATGAGTGAAGCAGACATCAGCACTGTTGTCTAGTTCTTCTCAACGAAACATTCTAGCTAGTTTCAAACTAGCACAACTGGTTTGCTCGTGTGTTTCCTTCTCATTTCTAATTGATTCCAAGGATGTTTCCTTTCAGAATTTGCTGTTTCATGGCGTGTAAATGGCAAGACTTTGGTAGCAGCAGGGCTCAGGGTTGGTTTCTTGAGAGAAGAGGCCAGAGGCTGTTCCAGGCCAGATACAGCCAATTCCATTTGACTCGAGAGCAGATTCACCACAAGACATAGCTGAGCCAACCCACAAAGTTTGTGGTGCCTTTGTGAAAGGACAGAAACAACTGAGTGAATGAGGACAAAGAGGCAATAAGAGAGTGGAGTGGAGTGGAGTGGAGTGGAGTGGAGAGAGGAGGTGGAAACAGCAAAGGAAATGAGAGAGTATCAGTGCGATGTTCCACAGCACAGAATAACATTCCTGAAGAGCCTGCAGGCCATAGGCAGCACATACAGAGGCACAGGAAAGAAAGAGAGAAAGGAGGTGCAAAAGAGAGTAACCACTGTGTCCTGACTTGAGCCCCCTGTGCCTGTCATTGTTTCCTTGAAAGGACTGAGGGCAAACCATGGCAACAGCAAGGTGGGGAAGAGATATTTGGAATGAATTGAGCCTGGGAGAAAAGGAGGATAAATGATTTTAAATGCCTGAGAAATTGCTAACTGAAAACTGGGGAGTATCACACAATAAAAACTGTTGGGTTTGTGTCTGGTGGGATTTTGGTAGCAGGGGAAGGGACTGCTGATGTGGTTCCTGCAAGAAGCCAGCTCCAATCTGGAACTAACTCTCACCAAGGCCAAGCCAATCAGCATCTCTGTGATGACTATATCACAATCCTCTCCACAAAATTCTGGCTAGCTAAGACACAGCTGTAAACTCTCCCTGCTTGCATGTGTGGACATAGTTTTCAGTATTTAGTATTTGCTTTCCATGTCTTATAAAGGGATGGTGATTTTAATAGGTGGCTCAACATTAAATACTTCAACTCAGCAGAGCAGAGCTTTATGGATTTAATTCTTATTTGAGAAAATGGAAGGGCCATACCCTTAGTCTCATTTTCCTAGCAGTTCCCATGCATCTGGGCAATCAGTCTTTCAGCACCTCAATTTCAGTCTAAACACTTTGATGTGGGAATAAGGACTTTCGTAATAGCTTTCATGATGAGGCTACAGCTCTTACACCAATCTTTATAATGTCATCTCCATGCTTCACTCACCACTGAAAACTAACTTATATAACCACCATTTCCATTCATATATGGCACTCCAGAAGATGGGCAATCAGTTACTTCTGATATTTGTGTTTAGTAGCTTATAAACGATAATGTATTGATGCCATACAGGAGATTTATTTCTCTTGGAAAACTCCTAGCTTTGAAATGTTCTCTGATCTTGAAGATATAAGGAAAAGTTACGTTTTTCCTTACTAATATATAAAAGTCTATAAGCTCTCAAAATCCTGTCATGCACCTCGCATGAGTAAAAGCTTCAAACCATAGAATCATAGAATCAGACAGGTTGGAAGAGACCTCCAAGATCATCCAGTCCAACCTTCCACCCAGCCCTAGCAAGTCAACTAGACCATGACACTAAGTGCCCCATCCGGGCTTTTCTTCAACACCTTCAGGATCACTGACTCCACCACCTCCCTGGGCGGCCCGTTCCAATGGTAAATCACTCTGTCCATCAAGAACTTCCTCCTAACATCCATCCTAGACCTGCCCTGGCACAACTTGAGACTGTGTCCCCTTGTTCTATTGCTGGTTGCCTGAGAGAGGACTTTGACCTACATGATCAGAGCTTTACTAAAGAAGACCACACAACGTCTGCTTCTTTACAACAACTCATTTGGCTGGAAACTGAAAAGGTTGGATTCTTGATCCAGCTGTTAACTCACTGGTTGAAAATTTCTTTTTAACAAAGGAATCCTGTGAGAGCTACTTACTGATATCCTTTTCTATGCTTGGAAGTTCAAAAATCCATAAAACTGACTGAAGGTTCTTATTTAGAATATTTTAAATGATTTCTTGGTGTTATATCAGGAAAATGAATGTGAATGCATTACATAGTATTGTGAACTCTGCACTTTCAGAATTCATGAGCTGGAACCCACTAAGCATGACAGACATTAACAATCAAAAGAATTTAAGTACAAGTAGCCCAGCACATTTGATGCTGAATATAGACTTCAATGTTTGCATTGCTACGTGTGACAGAAGTTGTTACTTCATCTAGAAGACTGAACTTGCCACGTATGTTAAGATCACAGTATCACCAAGGTTGGAAGAGACCTCATAGATCATCAAGTCCAACCCTTTACCACAGAGCTCAAGGCTAGACCATGGCACCAAGTGCCACGTCCAATCCTGCCTTGAACAGCTCCAGGGATGGCGACTCCACCACCTCCCTGGGCAGCCCATTCCAGTAGCCAATGACTCTCTCAGTGAAGAACTTTCTCCTCACCTCAAGCTTAAATTTCCCTGGCGTAGCTTGTGTGTGTCTAAGACAACAAACATGGGTTCTACATCAGAGTGTCAGATCCCATTGAAGGGTAAAAACACTTTTCAGCAGAAAATCAAAAGCTGTTATTCTTTTCTCAGTTGTTGTACCAAAGTAGGCTTTCTGTTTCAGTCCCTGCAACTCTTACTTTCTGAAAACTACTTCATAATTATTTGTCCCTCTCTTTGCCAATATCCTCAGTGATCCATAGTAAGATTCACAGTTTGAGGAGCAATGAAGAATATGGTGCACTCCAATTGCCTTTTGACTGCGGGTAGGTTATTGAATAGGTAAAATCAATTTTACTATACAGTGAGCAGGCATGGAATTAAGGCAGTCTCATTGAAGTGCCGGTCAAAAATAATTTCCAATTGAAAAGTTTTCCATCAGAAAATGCTAATTTACCCATTATACTTCTACTGTCAGGCAGGACTGCCCAGTTTCCCAACAGTCTACCCACAATAGGAAGTAAAAGATGCAGAGTCAGGCTAACTGATGTCCTATGTAGAGGGATAGGGAAAAAGTATATTTATATTATTTCAATGCACCCACTATATTAAGATTTTCTTGTGGGTAGAAAGAGGAAAAGACAAATGTCTGTGCACCTGTGGGCCTCTCTGCCAATATTATTTTCCTTCCTTTAAACATCCCCTCTGTTTAAAAGAAGGGTGCCCTATCATAGAATCAACCAGGTTGGAAGAGACCTCCAAGATCATCCAGTCCAACCTATCACCCAGCTCTATCCAATCAACTAGACCATGGCATTAAGTGCCTTATCCTCCAGGATGAGGGTAGGGCTCTGGTGCAAGGCAGTTCTTCAGTGTGAGCTGTCCAGAAAAACATATCCTCCTTTCACTTCTTCACAACCCCAGCTCCATCCAATTCACTAGCAGCATACAAACAGGCCTCTTCAACAACAACTCACATCAGCTAGATGCCACACAGCACACACTAGGATGTCTAGTGATTAAGGGTGCTGGGATGAAGGTTGGACTGGATGATCCTGGTGGTCCTTTTCAACGATAGCGATTCATAGTAATTAGATGTTGTGCTGAGGGATTTGGGTTAGTCAAGGACTTGTCAGTGTGAAACTAATGACTGGACTCGATGAGCTTGAAGGTCTTTTCCAACGTAAGAAATTCTGTGGTTCTGTGATTCTTACTATACTGTTATTGCAAAGAAATATATTATTTGGTCATTTGGATTTAATTATTTGAAGTGTCTGTTCAGAAAACTGCCTGCTAAAATTACAGCTTTTACTTACATGAACTTATAAATCTTATTTTTATTTATTTTTTTTTCTGAACCCCTTTGACTCCCTAACCACCACCCAGACAGAGAAGGGCTATGGAATGAGATTTATATTCTGAGATGAATATCCTGAATTTCTGGGCTATAATAATGAAAAAAAAGTTTTCCTGCAGCTTTCTGAAGATTTTACCTGTGTCATTTCATAGTCTTTACTATTTTTGTGTGTGTGTACAGGACTTTTCAAGATGGAAATTCTTTGAGTGATATTAATTATGGGTAGTTTTCACTGTCCCTGGAGGTGTTGAAGAAAATACTGGATGAGGCACTTAGTGCCATGGTCTCGTTGCTTGTGTAGGGCTGGATGCTAGGTTGGACTGGATGATTTTGGAGATCACTTCCAACCTGGTTGATTTTATGATTCTATGTTAATTTTGAAGATAAAAAGATTTATCTCTCTGCTTTCATTTCTACTTCAGTGTCATATTTATGCTGACTGGAAACTTTCAGACCTTTAGTAAACAGAAATTTTCAGGGTCCAAAGTTTTCTCCTTTAGGTATCTCTTTCTTTGCACTTAAGGTTATCTTGCTGATAAGAGATTGCTGTAGGGAAAGCCTCGAAGGTCTTGTCGCTCTTTGAGAAAAAAATGGAAGAGGTCTCAGCATTTTACCTAACAGCTGTACTAAAAAGCCCTCAGCATTTCCTCCAAGATAAGACTATATCGTAGCTCCTGTCTGAATTACACTGCAGTGGCATTGCAGCTACAGGTCAGCCTGTGCCTGACCATGGGTCTTGTTAGCCTGGATCACAACCTTGACCAATAGAACTGATTTCCTGATTTTAACTCAGGTATGTCTTTGTCAGTGATATGGACAGAGGAACTGAGTACACAGGTTTTCTTGCTTATACTTTTCTGATTCTCTTCCCTATCCAGGAGAATCCTCAAGCTACGCCAGGGGAAATTTAGGCTTGAGGTGAGGAGAAAGTTCTTCACTGAGAGAGTCATTGGACACTGGAATGGGCTGCCCAGGGAGGTGGTGGAGTCGCCGTCCCTGGGGCTGTTCAAGGCAGGATTGGACGTGGCACTTGGTGCCATGGTCTAGCCTTGAGCTCTGTGGTAAGGGGTTGGACTTGATGATCTGTGAGGTCTCTTCCAACCTTGGTAATACTGTGATACTGTGATATTGTGATACTGTGAGTGAGCAAGCAGTTAGGTAGGGCATTAGCTGCTATCCAAGTCCAGTGCCAGTGACATGTTTTAATATCCTGAAAACTCTTCATCTGTTTTCTCTTGCATGCCTTTCTCTTACAAAACATTTTCAATATATCTGTGTTCATTTCCATTTCCTTGTTTCATTTTTCTTGAGAATAAAAATACTTAAATATAATCATTCACAGAAATCTGTTAATATTCACATAGTGCTTCAAGCAGCCCTGCTGCCATAAATTTTCCCTTAGAGTTTTTTCCCATGCAATATTTCATTAATCACAAATGGATTAATAACTAAGTGTATCCATCACAAAAGCACTTTCAGAATTTATCAAAAGTATTTGTTGATGATCACCTTTCCACTTCCTACTTCTTCCATTTCTTCTGTCTGTATTATGAGGCTTCTGCATTATAAGAATCTATCCTGTTGTCTGCACTTGGTCATTTTGGCACAGACTTGACAGTTTAGACTTGGCTTTGGTTTTCTTAACATTTGTTACTTTTTCTGTAACTTGTTCATTGCTCCATAGAATTTTTGCTACGAATATATAACTCTACTAATTTTGATGGTCTGTTCAGAATCTCTTAAACTTTCTGATTGTATACCTGCTCTGTTGAAAGGGAATACAATGCACTTCATATTATATATTGTTACATGGTTGTGATGGTTTGGGTGTTACCTGCCCTCCACCCCTCCCCCCCGACTTTGGAAATTACCCAGCCTAGACTCAGAGGCTCTGGAAATTGAATATAGTTTTATATTTACAGCTTAGCACATTATACAGGCAGATTTTTTCAGTATATACAGTTATATAGAGAGATATGCAAGTTAAAAGGTAATATGGAAACACAACTCCCCTCCCAGAAACCTGAGTCCCTAGGAGGGCTCTCAACCACTCTTCCACCTTCTCCCCACCCCTCTACCTTACCCAAGATTTTGCCTTATGCTGAAGGTAGATTGGAGGGTTGGCCAGGGGGCTTAGGAAGCAGATTGATTAGTCACACAGACAGGTTAGGTTAGAGAGAGAGGTACAGCCCACGAAGCCCAGAGAGCAACTCTGTTATCTATATTTTTGTTCTTGTTTTTATACATCTCAGCAAGCCTATGAGTGAAGTAGACATCACCATTGGTTCCTTTTCACAGCCTGTAATCTAATTCTTCTCACCAAAACGTTCTAGCTAGGCTCAAACTAGCACAGTGGTATATTTCTGTATTTTTTTCCTATATCCACTGCAGACTTTCCTAAATATGGTGGGTACATTTTGAGTCACCAATATATTCTGTCATTTTGAATCTGATCAAAATCAATAAACACATCTAACTCTCTAATTACTTAATTAGCTGAGATATTATGAGAGCAATATGATACATAGTTGGGAGGGCATATGAGGCTCAGGCACGTAGTCTACTTTCCTTGTAAATTACACTTTAGGTCACCAGTGTGGAAAATATCATTTCACACTTGATTTGCTACTTTGGGGAAAAGAACATTAAGATTCACTTTTCCCTCTCAACCTTCATCTTCTAGAGCTCATCTCCCATGTTACCATAAGTGTGGTATGTACTACATGCTGCAATATTGTTTCATAGGTATGCTAAAAGTCGTCAGTTTCTCATCTTTCTGTCTATCTGGTCTGTCATGTTGTCTTTCCTTTGGGATATTAGAATGCTGACAATATGCATTTCCTTATTCCTTTAGTGCTTTAGATTTTTTTCATCTCATTTGGTGAACTTTGACTGTGATATCAGTTCAATGTGAAGCACATGTGTGTGTAGTGAGTAGGATATGGAGATAAGTTTTGCTTTAACGTGAAGAACTTGTGGGGTGAAGATTTCAGAAAGGGACTCTCATAAATTAATCCTGAGATGAAATCCTTTAAAAATGACAACTCTTTTGTGAGAGAAAAATCTAAAGAGAATAATTCTTTTCTCTGAGATGTAGAATTGCCATTCCTTTGTGCAAGATGAATCCATCTGACAAGAGTTCACTGTAGACCTAAAAGTTCCACATCTGCAGAACAGTGTACAGCAGATGTGAAGCACTACCATCTCCACTGGGGGAATTCTGACAGCTGTTGCAAACTTCCTCTTCAATGTCAAGTGACACTGTCAATCCCATTACTTAGCTTTACAAATGCCAAGAGTGTTACAAGCTTCTAGGAAAGTAAAAGACAAAGTTTGAAGATGAATCAAAGAATGCTTGTAACAGTGGTTTTATCAAATTCATATCCAAAATTCAGATGTGGAATTAAAGCAAACGCAGACAAATCCAACACATTAATTAAAACAATCAGAACTCAACTATATAAGGTACAAATTATATTTCAAAATCCTGTTTGGCGTGTACCAGGCAAAAATTATGACAATTTGGTAATGAAGAGCCATTTATCCTACACTAAGATTAAGTAGTGTAGCTAACTGAGAAACATCTGAAATGATGTAAACTGAAGTATTGTAAGGAGAAGAGAGGCTTGAATTGTGTCAAAGTTTATTTGCTAAGTTAAAGGAATAATACATGTCAATAGTGCAGAGCCTTTATATTAAACAATAGAAAGGAAAGCAGACAGGTCATTATAGAGATCTGTATTCCAGAAGTCTAGTGAAACAAGATTATGTCTATAGGAAACTCCTGCCTTGAATTATAAAATGCCACAATGGACACAAAATGCAAAAGCATCCTCAGATATTATTCAGTCTGCCATATCTCTATTATAAACTGCTATCGTATTCTTGGCAAGATGTGATCCACTGCCCAGCAGAAATACAAAACATTATCTGTTATAGTCATATGCTGATCAAAAAAATGCATTTTGATGGAGTCTGACTATATATATTTAATCTTTTTAACAAAGCAAGTAAAGGTTATTAAAACTGTGTGAACAATGCATAATGCTGAATAATAAGGAGGTCACACAACCTTTTCCAATTCTGCTTGAGGGCAAAAGTAATATTTAGAAGTCCATGATATTTCAAGCTTAATAAATGTTATATCATTAGCTATTTTCTGCCTGGAGAAAAAAAAAAGAACTGATAAGCTTTAGGAGTGTATGGAGAAATAACAGAATATTAAATAATGCTTAACTGAAAAAGTTATTCTACATTCAGTTAGTTCTGAAATTATATCTTTTCTGATAAATGTATTATGTATTTTTCTCCACAGAGAGGGTTATCAAACGTTGGAATGGTCTGCTCAAGGCAGGGGTGGAGCCACAGTCCCTGGAAGTGTTTAAGCAGAGTCAGGAACCGGCTCTTAGGAACATGGTCTAGTGTTGACCCTTCATTGCTGGGTTGGAATGGGCTGCCCAGGGAGATGGTGGAGCCACCACCCCTGGAGGTGTTCAAGAAAAGCCTGGATGAGGCACTTTGTGCCATGGTCTAGTTGACTGTATAGAGCTGGGTGCTAGGTTGGACTGGATGAACTTGGAGGATCTTCCAACCTGCTTGATTCTATTCTATTCTATTCTATTCTATTCTATTCTATTCTATTCTATTCTATTCTATTCTATTCTATTCTATTCTGTTCTGTTCTGTTCTATTCTTGTTCTATTCTATTCTATTCTATTGTATTCTATTCTATTCTATTCTATTCTATTCTGTTCTATTCTGTTCTGTTCTATTCTATTCTATTCTATTCTATTCTATTCTATTCTATTCTATTCTATTCTATTCTATTTAAGGCCAGGCTGGATGAGGCCTTGGGCAACCTGCTCTAGTGGGAGGTGTCCCTGCCTATGGTGAGGGGTTGTAGGTGGATGATCCTTGAGGTCCCTTCCAACCTAAACCATTCTATGATTCTATGGTTCTATGATTCTATTCTAGATGATCTTTGAGGTCTCTTCCTGCCAGACATTTTCTGTGGTTTCTGTGATTTCAGTGAAATAAAAGCAACGTGATCATTACAGAGGACAGGAAAGCAAGTTATAACAATTTCATATCAGAGCCAATGGAGGGTTTACTGTAGTACAATACAGATCCATAAGTACTGTATGTGAAGGAAGAAATGGAAAATGTGAGGTCAAATAAAAAAAAAGGTTCGTTCACTTTCCTGTCATGGAAGAGTCAGTGGATAGTGGGTGGATGAATGGGGTAAAATGCACAAAACTGAAAGGTTAGCTGAGGTCTGAGATTTTTTGAAGAAGTCATGCTTGTAAAAATGTACTCAAAGCATGAACCATTATTTTCTTTTTAACTACTTATCAAGAATAAAATACTGACTGTGGAAAAAAAAATCAACTGAAATAAGCAACTATTGCGGAAATTGTTGTAGGAGAATATATGCAATTTTGTGCAAGTGTGTTTATTCTTAACCCTCTGTTTTTCTCTCTAAAGTAAGATTATATACTAGATACACTGAAAATGGATCTTCTATTCCTTATAAAACTTCCATCTGTAATATTTGTTATTTGTAGCTAAGTATATCATCAAGTGATTACAGAATTAAGGAATCATAGAATCAGAAAAGAGTCAAGATCAGCCTCTGGAGGAAATGTCCTCCAAAGGTCTTCTGACCCAATCACCTTGATCAAGTAGAGCCACCTTGAGCCAGTTGAGGAGAATTGTATTTAGATGGCTTTTGAGTATCTTCAAAGTGAGAGACTCCACCAGTTCTGGGGAGCCTGTGCAAATACTCAGTTCTCCCAGTTAAAAGAAATCTTCTCTTCTCCAGGCTAAAGAGTCTCAGCTCTTTTAGCCTCTTCTCATTGAAGAAATGTTCTACTCTCTTAATCATCTTTGTGGTATTTCACTAGATTCAGTTCAGTATGTCCAGACCTCTCTTGTACTGAGGAGCCTAGAATTGGACCCAGTGCTCCAAGTGTGGTGTTGCAACTACAGAGGCTGTCAACAAGACAGAGCACAGTTTGTTACTGAGGCGTAGAGTAAGAAAATTGAATACTGGTCATAAATTGGAATGCATAAGGATTCACTGTGAAAATATTTGAGAGCTGGAAACAGTTGTCCTCAACTCTGTGACTCAACTCTTCTGACTTCTCCTTCAACTGGTTCACAATCCACCTCATTATCTGATCATCCAGACCAGAATTCCTCAGTTTAGCTGCAAGGATGCTGCGGACGATAGTGCCAGATGCTTTACTCAAATCAAAATAAACCACATCCACTGCTCTACTATCATTTATCCACCTGGTTATGTCCTCATAAAAGGCTATCAGGTTGGTCAAACATGAATATATTGCACAAATCACAGAATGTCAGGGGCTGGAAGGGACTTTGAAAGACCACCTAGTCCAACCCCCCTGCCAGAGCAGGATCACCTATACCAGGAGAGCATCCAGGTGGGTTTTGCATGTCTCCAGAGAGGGAGACTCCACAACCCCCCTGGGCAGCCTGTTGCAGTCATTGTCAGGATGAAATTTAAGAATGTTTTAAAGGATATTTCAGTGCTTAATTCAGAAAGGATTTCTTTTTTCTTTGTTTATTTATTTGTTTAGAAAAGGAAACTCAGTTATTTTCTGACTTAGCAGGAACTTTTACATTTTGCCTTCTAGATATTCAGAGGACTATTGCTAGCTAGTGGTTTATTAAATCTTTAATAAATAACATTATGGCTTATCTTTGTAATCTCAAATCAATACAATGCTGAAAAGATAATGCCATCCTTGACCTTTATGATTCATAGGATTTTTTTATTAAATTTAGATAACTCAGTAGCTCTTCATTCAGAGTTTGGAAATCAGCTTACAAGATAAACAGATGAAACTTTCTCTTGGAGTAAAATTTGCAGTCAATAGAGGCACAGTGAGCTGCAGTGTCAGCCTGTCACCACTTCATCTCCCTAGAAGAGATCTAAACTGAGCACATGGAACTAAATAAACAATATTTTTTTAAAGTATGCATATATACTTCTTTTAAACCCCTGCCAACACTTGTGTAATTTGACTTTTCAGTGGTGTTTCCTGGCAGGACTCATGACCTTGCTGGGAATCCATGCTGAAGTACTTCATGAAGGACTGTAGCCAGTTGGAAGAACTCATGTTGAAGTTTGTGGAGAACTGTCTTCTGTGGGAGAAAGCCCATACTGGAGCAGAGGAAGAATGTAAGGTGTCTTGCCCTTGAGGAGGAAGGATTGGAAGAGATAACATGTGATGGATAGGCTATGAGAGTTGGGTCTCATCAGCCTGGACAAGAGAAGGCTTCAAGGAGACCTTGTAGTAGCCTTCCAGTATCTGAAGGGGGCCTACAGGAAGGCTGGGGAGGGACTATTGACAAGGTCTTGCAATGACAGGATGAGGAGTAATGGGTTTAAACTGGAAGAGAGGAGATTTAAACTAGATGTTAGGAAGAAGTTCTTTACAGTGAGGCTGGTGAGATACTGGAACAGGTTGCCCAAGGACGTCATGGCTACTTCCTCCCTGGAGGTGTTCAAGGCCATGTTGGATGAGGCCTTGAGTGACCTGTTCTAGTGGGATGTGTCCCTATCTGTGGTGGGGAGTTGGAACTGGATGATCTTTGAGGTCCCTTCCAACCAAAACCATTCTATGATTCTATGATTCTATGAACTGTTCCCTTTCCTGTTGCCCTGCACTGCTGGTAGGAAGGAGGTAGAGAAAATCAGGAGTAAATTTAAGCCAGAGAAGAAAAGAGGGGTGGTGTGGTAGTTGTTTTCAGATTTATTTTCTTTTTTTCCTTCTCTGATTTCATAGGCAATAAAATAAATTCTTTTTTTTCCTGCAAGTTGAGTCATTTTTCCCATGACTACAATTGTTGTGGGATCTCTCCCTGTCTTTATTCTGATTTCTGAGCCTTTCGTTATATTATCTATCACCTGTATTGATGAGGAGAATGACCTAACCTGTTTGTTGGGCACCTGGTGTCCAGCTAGGGTATACCTACCACAAACTCAAAAAACTGTTAGGCTCCAGTTCATATTGAAATACTTTCATGCCAGAATCATTTGCAGAGAACTTTGGATGGAGATCCCAGAGGCATTGCTCCTAGAAAGGAAATATTTGTATTGTTCATGATGAGAAAAATCTCAGGAAAGCAGGTACTTTAATGTGTGCAGATGCAAGTAGTTCTTGGCCTCAAAGTGTCACTATGAAAATAATACATAAATGCGTAATTCAGTCTGTTAAATACTAAAAAAATCTATGCTACTAACTGTCTCTAATACCATCTTATTTCTTTATAAAAGTTCACTGGAACTCTATGTTTTCTAAAATTAAGGTAGAAAATGGAGGTCTTACAGACTTTGACCTTATAGACCTTATAGAAGGGTGACAAAGCTGGTGAGAGGCTGAAACACAGCCCTGTGAGGAGAGGCTGAGGGAGCTGGGGTTGTTTAGCCTGCAGAAGAGGAGGCTCAGGGCTGATATCTTTGCTGCCTACAACTACCTGAAGGGAGGCTGTAGCTATGTGGGGGTTGGTCTCTTCTGCCAGGCAACCAGCAACAGAACAAGGGGACACAGTCTCAAATTGTGCTGGGGGAGGTCTAGGCTGGATGTTAGGAGGAAGTTCTTGACAGAGAGAGTGATTGGCATTGGAATGGGCTGCCCAGGGAGGTGGTGGAGTCGCTGATCCTGAAGGTGTTCAGGAAAAGCCTGAATGAGGCCCTTAGTGCCATGGTCTAGTTGATTGGACAGGGCTGGGTGCTAGGTTGGACTGGATGGTCTTGGAGATCTCTTTCAACTTGATTGACTTTATGACTCTACGACCTTTCAACCACCTATGCAAAGACAGCAATATAGCCTGCATTGTTTTCCACCTTACAGTTTGTGTTACCTGCAGCTCCTACATTCCCTTAAAACAGCTCTTGGAATTCCAGACTAGGCTCTGAATGATTTTCAGGCATAACTTTATACGATGGCTGCTAAAGCTACCTATAATATATGTCCACTACTTCAAATCTGCAGGCCACATTTGAGCTATATAAACACTATTTCTATTTAATTTTTCTTTGAGAGAGCTAGGAATAGTTACCATTGACCGTATTTGAAGAGTGGCTGAATTTTTATATGCTCTACAGTAGTAGTTCTGTAGAGATTTAATGAAGATTTCAGTATTTATACCCTAAATCTTTATTTTACGCATTTTTAGGAGCTTTATAGTCCAGAATATTTCATTGTTCAGTTGAGGCCTGAAGGCAATTGGCATTTTGTAGTGTTTTTAATGAGCTTTGCATCAGCTTTACTATGTTCTGGGAAAACAGAGTATTCCTGGGTGACAACATAGCTTCACGTTTTGAGTAAAAGTAGACATTCAATGAAGTTAAGGGCAGAAAAATGTTATCATAATAATTGCATTTTCTACCCTGCATAACACAGACTATAACATCACACACAAACAACTATACCAAACCCTGTGGGAAGTATTCAATCAAACTAGTGAAAAAGATTATCACAGTATCACAGTATCACAGTATCATCAAGGTTGGAAGAGACCTCACAGATCATCAAGTCCAACCTGTTACCACAGAGCTCAAGGCTAGACCATGGCACCAAGTGCCACGTCCAATCCTGCCTTGAACAGCTCCAGGGACGGCGACTCCACCACCTCCCTGGGCAGCCCATTCCAGTAGCCAATGACTCTCTCAGTAAAGAACTTTCTCCTCACCTCAAGCCTAAACTTCCCCTGGCGCAGCTTGAGGCTTTGTCCTCTTGTTCTGATGCTGGCTGCCTGAGAGAAGAGAGCAACCTCCTCCTGGCCACAACCACCCCTCAGGTAGTTGTAGACAGCAATAAGGTCTCCCCTGAGCCTCCTCTTCTCCAGGCTAAACAATCCCAGCTCCCTCAGCCTCTCCCCGTAGGGCTTGTGCTCAAGGCCTCTCACCAGCCTCGTTGCCCTTCTCTGGACACGCTCAAGCAGTCCACATTTTCCTTAGTCTTCCTTCTACCACTCATGTAGTTGAAGAAGCCCTTTTTGTTCTCTTTTACTATCTTCACCAAATTTCATCTCAAAAGGGCCATGGCTTTGTTTGCATCCCTGCAGAGCCTGCAAGTGTTTCTATACTCCCAAATGACCAGTCCCCTTTTTTACATACTGTGAACTTCTTTAGTATAAGTTTTTCCAGCAGATCCTTGTTCATTCATGCATGTCTCCTACCTCCTCTACTTGATTTTTCACTCAAAGTAATAAACCTATCTTGATCTTAGAGGGAGCAGTGTTTAACTACTAACCAGCATTCTTGGCCACTCAGCTTTCTAGTAGAAAGTCATTTAGGTGGACCAAAGTCCCTCTCTTCCTGACTTTTCAACTCTACTGGATTCTGTGATTCTGTGATCCTATGACCTTTCAGCCATTACGGATTAATGGCATTACTGCAATTAATGATTAAGCTTGAGGATGACAAATGACTCATATCTGCCTAGACACAACTTCCATCTTAACTTTCATAACAGCAATAGTTTGCTGGCTAGCATCACGCAGCTGCAAGATATTGTTTCTTCACAGCTAATGTGCGATCATTCATCTGTGGTGGGTCTGCTGGCATCCATTACATTTCTTACTTTGACAGGTCACTCTGAACTCTCAGGCTGGAGTTAAAGAAAAGCTGGAGATTCTGTGGGATGGATTGGAAAGAACATCATCTGCCTTTGTCACAAGACATGACAAAATAATTGTTCCATGCTGTGGAGGCAATGATTCAGAACTGTGTGATATTATTCTAATATGCAGGAACAGAAACAGGAAATAACAGCTGCAGCAGAAACTTAACTTTTGGTGTTGGGAAGATGACAGACTAGGAAAGGAGGTTGGTATTCAACATGCTGTAACACTTTTGCATATCCTGACACAAATTAATTGTATTGCTGTATCTGGCCTTGACAGAAGTGGTTTGATATTGCACAATTAGATGAAAGTACTTCATTTTTTTTGATATTCACTAAAGGGCAACTCCATGACAAATGGCCTGAAAATAGAATAGAAAATGGCAGGAGAGTAAAATTTATCCAGAAGTGTAATTAGTCTGCTACAGTCCAGATTACAAGAAAAGGGAGAATAGCTTAACATGTGTATGAAATTATTTTTGTCTCAGATACACTGTTCTTTAGCTTCCTGAAAATGTGTGTCCCTCCTTCTTTACAGAGCAACCTTTGTATGGTAAGATACATAGGATATGTATCATCCAAGGGAGTTTTTGTAGTGACACCTGTGAACTTCTGATGCAGTTTATTTCTGTCTGGATAACACTTCAAAGTCATGATAAACCCTATCACTAACAGGGTGTCTAACTCAATCTGGGATGCTGATGCATCATTTAATTACAACTGTTAATAAATGCCATTGCATTAAAGCAACAATTTGATGGCATTTGAAGGTGTAGCAATTAGAACCAATTTTCTTCGTGCAACTGAAATTTTAGGGTAATTCGAAGTTATGTCCCGGTCTGTGTTGTCAAATCAGTGTTCTGCCATCTGTGAAATCACATGCAGCTCAGTGGGACTTCTGGTTGAGCAAAACAAGAAGCATATGGTTTCAGAAGTCAGGGAACCCGTAAGCCATGGTGGAATTTATGTTCAATGTAAAATTATACCCTTTCTTCACAAGGGAAAGAAAGCATTGGATCAGTCTCTGATTTTCCTACTCAAGGTTTGAAAACTTTCAAGGATGGAGATAACCTGTTCTAGGGAGGTCTTACTCAAACAGAAAGATTCATTATAGAGAAGACAGCAGGGCCTGAGTTCCTTTATAATGATGGTTTTGTTATATCTGTGTCTGTCAAATTGTTTCATGTAACCTATATATCTCCAACATAGCCAGAGTATTCTGCATTTAAAGCTAATAACAGAGGGAGGGTTATTGGTATATTGCCTTATCAAATCTAAATGGCTTACAAACACTATTCTATTTACCCCTGACAGAAAAATGTTTAATTTATGAACTTAGCAAGACTAAACATTTATACTAAGTTCCTATTAATAATGGTTATTCAAGTTACTACAGGTCCCACACTGATGATTGTGGATTATTCAACTTTGTGATTTAGCAGCTATCTATATCTTCCAGTCTACCTTTCCCTGCAGAATTCTACTTGTTATTCAAGAAGTGATCATAGGAATTAGGGTTCAAAAATCGACTTTTAATACTTAATTATTTTTTTTTAAATAATACACTGGATTCTGATGTTTTAGAACTACTGAATGATTATGTCTCAGTCTCTGGGGAAAAAGAAAAGGGAAAAAGAAAAGTCCTGTAATGCTGATATATATTTTCAGATTATTTAGCTCACAAAATTTCAGAGGAAAGAACTAATATCATGGAAATTCAACATAATCACTTTGTCTCTAAAGTCAGTTCATGTTCTTAAGATCTTCAAACAGGACATGTATTCTTTTTATTTTATCTTTAAAGATACTTTATACTCAATATCCCATAAGAAAATCCTTCATTAAAAAAACTACAAACATTTAGAAACATTCTTCACCTCTTTTTCTCTCATGGTGAGAAAAAACCACTAACAGAGGCACAGTAGCTTGTCTGCTTTATAAAAAAACATTTTATCTGTTTTATGGAGAGGCCTACATCACACAGTGGCAGATAAAATAGTTAACATGAGTAAAAGACATAGACAAAAGAAAGCCAAGGAATATGTAAGGGGTGAGTGCCAGGA
>WAAF01011341.1:17702-51406 GCA_013400475.1 Tricholaema leucomelas | reverse complement strand
CCAGTCAACTAGACCATGGCACTAAGTGCCTCATCCAGGCTTTTTCTTGAACACCTCCAGCAACAGTGACTCCACCACCTCCCTGGGCAGCCCTTGCCAATGGCAAATCACTCTCTCTGTCAAGAACTTCCTCCTAACATCCAGCCTATACTTCCCCCAGCACAACTTGAGACTGTGTCCCCTTGTTCTGTTGCTGGTTGTCTGGGAGAAGAGACCAACCCCCAGCTGGCTACAACCTCCCTTCAGGTAGTGCTGGTCATACTCATAATGCATCCCAGGATAACACTGGTCTTGATCACAGAGGCACATTGCTAGCTCGTGGTCAACCAGTACTTCCATGTCCTTCTCTACAGAACTGCTTATTAAGGTCAACCAGTCCATGCCCTTCTCCACAGAACTGCTTACTAGGGTCAACCTCTAATCTTGGAATAGTCTCCAACTTCTTATCTTGGAGTAGTCATTAGCATGTAATCATATAATCTAGTAAGTCCTTGTACATTTAAAAAAGAGATGAAATTTATTCCTACCACTTGTCCATCTTCAGCCTCCTGTTAATACCCATGCTTGCAGATTCTTGTTTTTACAAAGCAAGATGCAGAAATATGTCTGAATATAACCATACAAAGACAAGGTTGCTCAAATCATAATTAATAAACAGAATTATTGAGAGCTCCTAGCTAAGAAAGTGTAACTAAGACAAAGAATGGAAAGATCCTGGAAAATCTGAAACTAATCAACTGAAAAGCAAACAGAAATGCTGCTACAGATCCCCAAAGCAGATCCTAAACAAAGACACGTTTATTTAAAGCTGTGTAATATCCATCGGTGTACCGTTATCAGCTTACCGTGACAGTCACAAATTCAGACTCTAATTCAGATAAATAGTTTGGGAAAGAAATGTTGTTTTCAACTGGAAGGTAAGTCTGGTTTCAGCTCAGATAAATTGTTCCACCAAATAACTTATATTGACAGGCTTATGAGGAAAGAAAATATGTTTGTGAGCTGAGAGTACAATTGGGAATGCATTTTATTTATAAAGATATTTTCATATCAGGTGGCAAAGCTGTAAGTTCTGAGAGTTTATTCTGCTGGTAGCAGCGACTTAGATTGTAACATGAGTGACTTGTCTAGGCTGCAGTATATATATAATATTTTTTCAGTGCTAAGAATTGTACAAATAATAGAAAACACCTTGTTTCTTTTAAGATGCTGCATCAGTCTATATAGGATTGTAGTATTGCTCACCAAATCACTTTCCAAACAATCCAAAGTAGTAGTAAGTTTTCTCACTTATTCCTTTTGCTGTCTCTCTCTCTCCACTTATCTATAAAAATCAGTTATTTATCAGTTATTATAACGTTATTTATCAACTAGAAAACTACAGTAAAAATGTATGTAGTTAAAAAAATATAAAAATCTTGAATTAATTTTCACAGAATCATAGAATCAGTCAGGNCTCTACCTGATAGACTAAAAAATCCCTCCCCAGCTTTCTTGTAGGCCCCCTTCAGATACTAAAAGGCCATGATAAGTCACCTCAGAGCCTTCTCTCCAGACTGAACAGCCCCAACTCCTTCAGTCTGTCCTCATAGGAGAGCTGCTCCAGCCCTCTGATCATCCTTGTGGCCCTTCTCTGCACATGCTCCAGCACATCCATATCCCTCTTGTAATAAGGGCTCCAGAACTGAATGCAGTACTCCAAGTGGGGTCTCACCAGTATGGAGGAGGAGGATCACTTCCTTTGACCTGCTGGCCACGATTCTCTTGATGCAGCCCAGGATCTGTCTGGCTTTTTGGGCTGCAAGACCAAACTGACAGCTCATATTAATCTTCTTGTCCACCAGCACCCCCCAAGTTCCTCTCCTCAGGGTTGCTCTCAAGCCAGTCACTGCCCAGCCTGTACTGGTGCTTGGGATTGCCTCAACCCAGATGCAGGGCCTTGCACTTGGTCTTGTTGAACTTCATGAGATTGGCTTGGGCCCACCTCTCCAGCCTGTCCAGGTCCCTCTGGATGGCACCCCTGCCCTCCAGTGTGTCAGCTGCACCACACAGCTTGGTATAGTATTACATTTAATTCAGACTTTTTGTCTACACATTATGATATAGCCTGCAATTGTTTAATCTGGTTTTTTTTAGTGGGAATATTAGCTGACAGTGAAATAATTAGGAGGTTTGTTACCATTTGTCACATTCTGGGTAAGATCTCAACATCTGCTGCCTCGGAACACGGGGACTCTTGCTGAAACTGTTCAGCAAAATTAATGTTTGTCTTTTTTTCCAGTGCCTCAATAAGGACTTGCACTGACACAGGTTTGGGACGTTAAAATAATAGATAGGTTTAATTTATTAAGGTGACAGATACAAGAGATTCGGGTTTGCTGGTGGTAAATGCACTAACTACAAGTGATTGAGCTGAAGTTAATAAATCCCAGGTAACATCCAGCAAATTTGAGATGCAAGTCTTTGCAGTAGTGCTAATAGCAATAGGAATGCAGCAAACGTTAAGTCATATATTGAAGGCACAATTCTTTTCAAGAAGACATCCCTGTTTTAAGTGCAACAAATGGAACACAGCTCGTCCACTGTTGTTTTTTTTTCTCTGCTAAACCCACAGTCTCTCCTCCCAGACAGAAGTGTGTCTCCTGTGATTTTTATATCCTAATGTTGTCTGTCTCCCACTTCTAGGTGTTGTTCAACATGGTCTGGTAGAGAGCAATAGTCGTATATATTCAGTACGCACTCCATTTTTTTTCATTTTCATATTAGAAGGCATCAATTTTAATATTGCAATTAATCACAGTCTCACAGTATCACAGTCTCACAGTATCACAGTGTCACAGTATCACCAAGGTTGGAAGAGACCTCACAGATCATCAAGTCCAACCCATTACCACAGAGCTCAAGGCTAGACCATGGCACCAAGTGCCA
This sequence comes from Tricholaema leucomelas, assembly GCA_013400475.1. NCBI lineage: Eukaryota > Metazoa > Chordata > Aves > Piciformes > Lybiidae > Tricholaema lacrymosa > Tricholaema leucomelas. Next base: position 48,478 of record WAAF01011341.1, on the reverse strand, counting down.
CGTCCAATCCTGCCTTGAACAGCTCCAGGGACGGCGACTCCACCACCTCCCTGGGCAGCCCATTCCAGTGTCCAATGACTCTCTCAGTGAAGAACTTTCTCCTCACCTCGAGCCTAAACTTCCCCCGGCGCAGCCTGAGGCTGTGTCCTCTCGTTCTGGCGCTGGCCACCTGAGACAAGAGAGCAACCTCCTCCTGGCTACAACCACCCCTCAGGTAGTTGTAGACAGCAATAAGGTCACCCCTGAGCCTCCTCTTCTCCAGGCTAAACAACCCCAGCTCCGTCAGCCTCTCCTCGTAGGGCTTGAGGCTGTGTCCTCTTGTTCTGATGCTGACCTAGTTTTTAATTAGGCAAAACTCTTTGTTTGGGCACTGTAGCCTTAAAAATCTGCTTTGAAGCTATGTGTCTTGTTGTTTCAGCCTTGCTTTGTTAGCTGGAACAGAGCCAGAAGTCTTATTTTCACCAGACTCCCTCTTACAGCCATTTGGCAAGGCCACCTTCACAGATTTTCATTCCCAGAGAAAACATAAGACATGTCTTGATTGCAAATACCTCAGCCTTATTCCTGAAGTATGGCAAATTAACCTACATTCCTGTTGCATAGGAAGCTAGGCAGCTATCCCAAATCATCCACACTGAGAGTATGGTCACTCAACATGGAATCTCAAAACATACTCCTGTAATAGTCATTTTGGGAGTATCCCTTATAATGTATTTCTCTTCCTCATACCCAGGCGTGTTTAAAATTCTGTCCAATGGGATGTTATATGCATCCAACAAATCAGTATTTGGCTTGCATAGGCTTTGTATCCTATGGCAGTTCCTGTTGTTGGGTGTTGCCACAGGGCATTCAGTTCTCTTCTGATTCATCAGAGGCCTGTAATCCCAATGTATGCTGACATTGAGAAGCTTCTGAGGAGGATAGGTAGTCCAGATGCAATTGCTACTGGCCTGTACATTGTGTCCCACCAAGGGTATACCAACTTCAGAACATGTGATATCACACTGGGTGTTATTATTGGTTAAATAAGATCAAGAGTCATTAACATGTGATATAATTGTGACAGACACATATTATCCTTACAGAATCCAATGTGTGGAGTCCCAGACACATGTCTGAATCATAGAATCAACCAGGTTGGAAGAGACCTCCAAGGTCATCCAGTCCAACCTAGCATCCAGCCCTAGACAATCAACCAGACCATGGCACTAAGTGCCTCATCCAGGCTTTTCTTGAACACCTCCAGTGACGGCGACTCCACCACCTCCCTGGGCAGCCCTTGCCAATGGCAAATCACTCTCTCTGTCAAGAACTTCCTCCTATCATTCAGCCTATACTTCACCCCAGCACAACTTGAAACTGTGTTCCCTTTTTCTGTTGTTGTTTGCCTGGGAGAAGAGACCGACTCCCACCTGGCTACAATCTCCCTTCAGGTTTACTCCTTGAGAGTAAACACAGATTATTTTGATGAGGAAAAAAGAGAGTAGGAAGAAAAGACAGAACAGAAGTGGAATGAATGAGGAAATTTGAAGTATAGAAGACAATTTCTTCCCTCATAAAACAAAAAGTGTAATATTTACATTTCCTGAAATGTCCACTTAAACCAAAGAAAAACAAAATCAAAACAAACAAAAAACTTCCAATAAACAAATCCCCAAATAAGAATTTGTTAGTCTTTTTTTTTATTTCTTTTTTTTTTGTATCAAATCCTTGCTGGCGCTAAAAATAGCCTGTGATATTACTAGGCCCTATCCTACCAGGAACTGAGCATCCTCAAGTGGATGACTGAATTGTCATGTGAAATATAATTCACTTGACGTATTTACAACACACTTCTACAAGTGAATTAGCCACTGTGAGAGTTCCAGTGTTCAATGGAGAAATTGTTTGTGCCAGCAATTGGACTAGCATGATACTAATGTGACTCTATTAAATCTTGTTCTGACAGTAAATATACTTTGTACCTGGCTTGAACTCAGAATCACTTAGAAAATGGAATTTTGTATGGTTCTTTCTTTTGATCCACTTTAAACCATCTTGAACAGCGTAAGCCCATATGATCTACAAATGTATCACAGTGTCACAGTATCACCAAGGTTGGAAGAGACCTCATAGATCATCAAGTCCAACCTGTTACCACAGAGCTCAAGGCTAGACCATGGCACCAAGTGCCACGTCCAATCCTGCCTTGAACAGCTCCAGGGACGGCGACTCCACCACCTCCCTGGGCAGCCCATTCCAGTAGCCAATGACTCTCTCAGTGAAGAACTTTCTCCTCACCTCAAGCCTAAATTTCCCCTGGCGTAGCTTGAGGCTGTGTCCTCTTGTTCTGGTGCTGGCTGCCTGAGAGAAGAGAGCAACCTCCTCCTGGCTACAACCACCCCTCAGGTAGTTGTAGACAGCAATAAGGTCTCCCCTGAGCCTCCTCTTCTCCAGGCTAAACAATCCCAGCTCCCTCAGCCTCTCCTCGTAGGGCTGTGCTCGAGGCCTCTCACCAGCCTCGTTGCCCTTCTCTGGACACGTTCAAGCATCTCAATGTCCCTCTTAAACTGGGGGGCCCAGAACTGGACACAGTACTCAAGGTGCAGTCTAACCAGTGCAGAGTACAGGGGCAGAATGACCTCCCTGCTCCTGCTGGCCACACCATTCCTGATGCAGGCCAGGATGCCACTGGCTCTCTTGGCCACCTGGGCACACTGCTGGCTCATGTTCAGGCGGGTATCGATCAGCACCCCCAGATCCCTTTCGGTTTGGCTGCTCTCCAGCCACTCCAGCCCCAGCCTGTATCTCTGCATGGGGTTGTTGTAGCCAAAGTGCAACCCCCGGCACACCATCCCCTTGGACTCTGCCATCTGTCCAGGCGGTCATTAACTATGAAATGGAACATTTTAATGGGAACTTACTATTCATAGAACTCATTGAATTTGTGCCCCTATCAGCCTATGAGAATGTTTCCTATAAAAAAAAATAACCTTACAATTGATGGGATTTGCAGTAGTGCCTGCATTGATATGGGCCATAATTACATCCTTTCATTGTGTTTTCAATTGGAATGATGAAGCACCCATTGGAAATGTTAGACACAAAGAGCTGGGTTATAGACATTTACCAACTTTCTTCTCCACTGATGAAGACAGATTGTTTAGGGCTCTTCTCAGAGAAGACTTGAAGCTTTTACATTTTATTGCTGCCCTCTCTGTTATTTAAGGCTCTTAAAGTTTACTTTTGATTTTCTATTCTTTTTAATTTTATCAAAATAAATCAGTTTTATTTAGTTGAAGAGATATTTTATCTGCTTTTTATCCACAGGAGAACTATTCTTCAGAATATTCAGTTGTGAAAGCGTTGCAGGACAGTCACAGCAATTTGAGAGTTTGCTCAGGAAGAAAGGGACCTGGGGGTACTGGTAGATAGTAGGCTGAAGAAGAGCCAGCAGTGTGCTGAGGTGGCCAAGAGAGCCAGTGACATCCTGGCCTGGATCAGGAACAGTGTGGCCAGTAGGATGAGGGAAGTTATTCTTCCTCTGTACTCAGCACTGGTCAGGCCACACCTTGAGTACTGTGTCCAGTTCTGGGCTCCTCAACTCAAGAGAGATGTTGAGGTGCTGGAATGTGTCCAGAGAAGGGCAACAAAGCTGGTGAGGTGCCTGGAACACAAACCCTATGAGGAGAGGCTGAGGGAGTTGGGGTTGTTTAGCCTGGAGAAGAGGAGGCTCTGGGGTGACCTCATTGCTGTCTACAACTACCTGAAGGGAGGTTGTAGCCAGGTGGGGGTTGGTCTCTTCTCCCAGGCAACCAGCAACAGAACAAGGGGACACAGCCTCAAGTTGTGCCGGGGGAGGTATAGGCTGGATGTTAGGAGGAAGTTCTTCCCAGAGAGAGTGATTGGCATTGGAATGGGCTGCCCAGGGAGGTGGTGGAGTCACCGTCCCTGGGGGTGTTCAGGAAAAGCCTGGATGAGGCACTTAGTGCCATGGTCTAGTTGACTGGATAGGGCTGGGTGCTAGGTTGGACTGGATGATCTTGGAGGTCTCTTCCAACCTGGTTGATTCTATTCTATTCTATTCTATTCTATTCTATTCTATTCTATTCTATTCTATTCTATTCTATTCTATTCTAATTCCATTCACAGAATGAAGGTCAACACTCCTATATTTGAGTGCCTATCATTATGAACTCCAGAGTGCAAACCATTTTTAATTCTTGTTTTTATTTCATAATAATAATACCAAAAAAAAAGGCTTGTTCCAAATTAAACAGGAGAGTCCATCTGTAAAATCTCTTAGCCAGCTAAGTAATTATTGTGTTTTCATGAAGAAAGGAAAAATAAAAAAAGTTTACTATAGTTCAACAACAGTTAGCAAAATAGCAAAATTTTCAAAGAGAAATACCAAGGTCAATGTTTATTTTTTGAAAAATACATTTATGTCAGGGGCAGGAATGAAAAATATTTGACTATGATACTATTTATTAGGATTTAATTCCATTAATCACACTTCCATTTTCATTGGCTGAAATAGTGGACTGTTATGCAAACTTTTCATAACAATTAGATGAGTGTTTAATGTGACTATTTCACATTAGCTTGACCAAAAAGCTGTGAAATTGTCTCTAAATTGAGTAATCATCTATGTTTGATTGTGTTCTGCCATAATAAGCTCTTAGGTGTTTCAATAAATGCTAACTATTCTTCACCATAGAGAAGATATTTCTTTCATTTTTGCTCATTTTCCTTAGCCACATGTCTCAGGTTGGGTGGAATCCCCCCCACAGGAGAACAAACTCACCACAACACAGACTTTTTGTTTTGAAAGTCAGGGAAAGATGAAATTGTATTTAGAAAGAGAAATTACTATGAGAGAAGGAAAAAAAATACAATAACCTTAAGGGAGATGGGGGAGGGGTCAAGCGGCAGCGAAAGCAGCAGCAGCCAAGAACAGCAGCCGGCGAAGATAGGCAAGCGTAGCTCAAAGCAGCAGAAGCCAGCAAGGGGGAGAACAAACTGTGCTCCTAGATATTAAGCTCTTGGTGCTCTGATGAAATTTTATTAACTTATTGTGCTAGTTTGAGCCTAGCTAGAATGTTTTGTTGAGAAGAATTAGATCATAGGCTGAGAAATGAAAAACAATGATGATGTCTACTTCGCTCACAGTCTTGCTGAGATGTGTAAAGAAGAAAAGCAAAACAAAAGATAAAGTCACTTTGCTCTGCACTTCGCTTGGGCACTTCGCTCTGCGCTGTGCTCTCGGCTCCTTGCCTGCTGGGGAGCTGAGGCTGCTGGCTGAAATCCATCTTGCTTTCTAACCTCACCCTCTATTTGCTTGGCTGATTCACCTTTGCTTCTTAATCCTCTTGGCCGACCCTCCATTCTTCCTTGGGACTGGGGTAAGGTTGAGAGGGGTAGGTGGAAGGTGAGGGGTGGTTGAGAGCCCCTCCTGGGGACTCAGGTTTCTAGGAGGGGATTTGTGTCTGTATTACCTTTTTACCTTGTATATTTCTGTATATATATCTGTATATACTGTAAATATCTGCTTGTAATTATGCTAGCTGTAAGTATAAGCTTTATTCATATTTCCAGAGTCAACTGAGTCTAGTCTGGGTGATTTCTAAATTGGGGGGGTGGGGGAAACCCTAACCATCACACTTATCTATTGTTGCCATTCTGTGGCCTATCCCTGGAACGTTCACCTCTCCCCTATGTCTGAACTAGAAAAATCAGCTCAAACGGCCACACCAAATAAGAATACCTAACACAGAGCAGTGTTACACAGACTGTGCTTACAGTAAAATCAGAGGAAGTAAAACAAAACATAGAATCATTTTGGCATTCATATTATAGCATCTGGGAGAGTCATAGACACTGTGTCCAGGTTTGCTATGTCCAGTCATACAAAAAAGTCCTTAAATGCTACATAGGAAATCAGTGAGCATAAATAGTAAGAGAAAGGAATGAGACCAAATTCCTATCACATAATCTAACTCAGCCTACTCACAGTATTTCAGATTTTTTTCCCTATTTCTTTTCTTTTTGCTGTTCTTGCAAGGTAATGCATATGAAGAAAGTCTGGGGACTTTTCAGACCAATTTTTTCAAACCTTCTAATAAAAGCGAAACTCATCAGTCATACTCAGAGGTTGTGTTTCTCATCCATTGTGGATTTCCATTTGTACCAATGGTCATTTTAAGATACAGGTTTAAATTTAGAGACCATCAATGAAATGGTAATATAGGGATAATTTTTCCTTCAAGCAGATTGCTGATTCTTTTGGAATATTACTGCTGGCAGATTCAACCCCATAAGAATTTAATTAACTTACTCCTGAGATCATCTACTGTGTAGTGGGATAGAGCAGATTGATTTGAGGCCTTCTCAGATTGTCAAGGCAACTTCATAGGATTGGAGGTGAAGTGTCTTGATTGTGAATGTTTGGGGTTTTTATTAAAACCTTATAGCAAGAATGCAAACCTAGGGTTAAACATAGAAGGAATAAGTCACAGAATCACCTAATGTTAGAGGTTGGAAAGATCACCTAGTTCAACCCATGTGCCACAGCAGGATCACCTATACCAGATCACACAGGAACACATCCAAGCGGATCTTGAATATCTCCAGAGTAGGAGACTCCTCTGTTCCCCTGGAAACCTGTTCCAGTGTTTCATCACCCTCAGAGTGAGAATATGTTGGGTCATTCTTACAGGGAACTTCCTATGCCTCAGCTTCTATTCATATCCCACTTGTCCTGTCACCAAGCATCACTGAGAAGAGTCTGACTCCATCACCCCTCACCCCTTACATATTTATAAACATTAATGAGATCACCCCTCAGTCTCACACCCATAAACTCTCAACTCATCCACCCCTGGGCAGAACTCAGGACATTCTAGTTGCTCCAGCACGTGAAGGGCGAATCCATCACCTCATTTTGTTGACCTGTCTTTCCTAAAAAGGACGTAGCCATCCATGAGCACATTCCAGTCATGTCATCACTGTAATTGTCATCAAATAATAACCCCTTGACCACACATGAATTTCTAACTCCTCCTATTTACTCCCCATGCTATGTGCATTGGTGTACAGGCATTTCAGAGAGCAAGCTGAGCATGTCTATTCTACACTGGTGGGGTGGGGGACTGTGAGACTTTGTGCTGCTGTGTCCCCAGCATACTGCGGAGTAATGGGTTGAAGGCCCTTACTAGCCCCTCATCCCTCCAATCCTGCTCTGTTGTCCCTCAGCTTGTTACATGAAGGCCTGATGATATCATTATCCCCAGAAGAAGGATGCAGTGAGGTGAGTGTTGATCTCTTCTTCCTAGTAAAAAGTAACAGGATGAGAGGAAATGGCCTCAGGTTTCACCAGGAGAGGTTTACGTTGGACATTAGAAGAAACTTGTTCACTGACAGAGTTATCAAGCACGGGATGTGCATGCATCCCCATCCCTGGAGTTGTTTAAAAGATGCAGAGATGTAGCGCTGAGTGATGTGGTTTAGTACCAGACTTGGTAGAGTTAGCTAATGGTTGGGCTCAATGACTGTAAAGGTCTTTTCCAACTTCAACAGTTTTGTGATTCTATGATACTAATTGACTGCCCTTTATAATGCAGACAAAACAGAAGATTTGACTGGTTTTGCTTAAATCTTAAAAAGCAGACCACAGGATTGAAAGCTTATTGTGTGACTTGAGGCTATCATTTAATTTTTCTCTTCCTGATGTTATAATAACTTTTGCATCTCACAAGGTTTCAGGTGTTAATGCTGAAAAAAGCTTTACATGGCTTTTCTTTGGAAGATGTTCAGGGAAAGAAAAAGCTAATAATTCACATTCTGCATTCACTATACAGCTGGAAGCATTTATCACATAATAGATGCTGCCTCAACCACAACATAGACAGTTCATAAGCTGAAATACAGAAAAACACATGAATGTTTTATCTATCTACTTTACACATTGTTCAAGTGTACAGTTAGGGCAACTCAGGTCAGTTGTGCTACAAAGCAATTTTTTTCAGCTGAGTTGTGTACTCACATACAAATTGGATCTCAAGGGTTGGTTGTTACCATGGTTTATTTTTAATAATACTAAAGACTGGAATAATACTAATACTGGAATGTGTCCAGAGAAGGACTGGCAGAAGAGACCAGCCCCCACCTGGCTAAATCCTCCCTTTCAAGTAGTTGTAGACAGCAATGAGATCACCCCTGAGCCTCCTCTTCTCCAGGCTAAACAACCCCAGCTCCCTCAGCCCCTCCTCGTAGGGCTTCTGTTCCAGGCCTCTCACCAGCTTCATCACCCTGAAGGACTGAAGAAAATGATAGCTGTGGCTTTCTTTAGGTCCACTGTAGACAGATATTCTAGTTGGTAAAAATACCCTTTGATGGCTTTAGTGTACAATCCTGTGTTTAAGCGCCTCCAGAGACTGATACAAACAATGATCTGCTAGGAGAACATAGTGGAGTTGCCATTTTTGCCACATAGGATTTGCTGGTATCATGGATATTCTTAGCCCTAGAAATTAGAGATAAAAGTTAATTTGCAAAATTGTTCCCTACAGTCTGTGCTTTGCATAATTTGCTTTAACTTAGTCATGCAGTGATTCTTGAAACATTTCACTTGAGAGTAAATTCTATTTTTATGCACTAGTTTAAGCATAAATTTTCTGTCCACTTTCTTTTCCTTTATAGCATCACCTTACTTGTAATCAAAACTTATTAGCAACAAGGAGAGAGTGATTGACATTGGAATGGGCTGCCCAGGGAGGTGGTGGAGTCACTGTCCCTGGAGGTGTTAAAAAAAAAGACTGAATGAGGCACTTAATCCCATGGTCTAGCTGATTGGACAAGGCTGGGTGATAGGTTGGAATGGATGATCTCTTCTAACCTGGTTGATTCTGTGATTCTATGATTCTATATCTTGAGTGGTCCATTTCAAAGAAAGTTTGAAATTTGATGGATATTTGTGAGAACCTCGAAAGCTTTCATTAAACAAAGTGGATGTCAAGCTAGAAAACACTCTTTAGAATTTTGTCATCTTCTATTCACTATTGAGAAAACACAAAGAGAAAGTTAAGATGGTAGAACTGAAAGCTCAGTGGTAGTAAAGCAAGTGAGATCTAAACACCTAACAATTTTTTCACCTAACACTGAAGATGAGTTTAATGGGGAATATGGTACTTGGAACAGAAACATTTACACATGCTGGTACCATCTCCTAGAAAATGTGTTGGATGAAAGTAACCCTTTCCTTACTGTTCAAGCTACTCTTGTAGCTTGCCTGTGTCAGAAATGAGAATTACTCCCTTTGATCCCTATGTTTTTTTTTTCTTAATATGAAACACAGCAATGTGAAGAACATTTTGCTGAGAGGAAATAAAGTCTGCTATGATCAAAAGACTGTTAGAAGTTGGTATTCACTGCAATAGAGTATGCTGATCAAACACAATTTTCCTATGCATACCATTTTTATATTGGACCAGCTTAAGAAAATAGTTCCAGTTACTTTTTCTTTCCTCTTAGTGAACCATTTTCTGATACCTACATTGGCCCAGAAATAGTGTCAGAATTAATGTTTGACAGTGATGTCGTCAAGCAAGTATACATTTTAAAACAATTAATAAAAGGAAATATTTCTCTTGTGATTTGTTTCCACACTCAGCAGCAGGAACAGAAGACACTGAACCTAAAGTCATAATGGGAAACCAAGCAGTGGCCAAGCAGTAGTTGATTGGACAGGGCTGAGTGCTAGGTTGGACTGGATGATCTTGGAAGTCTCTTCCAATCTGGTTGATTCTATGATTCTATGATAGACTGTCATGACACCAAAAGCTGTCCTTTGTTAATCCAGTGAATGGGAATATCAGGCTTATTCTTTTCTGTAGAGTGCAAAAGGACATTTTATTTCCTTGAATTGTTGCTCTTGGTATCATAGAGACAAATACACAGCAGCAAGGGAGAAAAATAAAATTAGAAACTTCTTCAGCCTGCCTCTCTTCTTTTATCAGAGGCTTCTAGGACAGAAAATCTGCTCTAGAGGAGTTAACTGACTCTAAGAAGTTTAAGCACAGCTAAGGCACAGCTCATACAGAGCATACCATGTTATTTATTATTACATGCTTTACTACAAAATATTTGTCTCAGTGTAAAAGCATTCATTATTAATTACTACTTTAGTCAATATTTAATACATATCCAGACAACCAGCAACAGAATAAGGGGACAGAGTGTCAAGTTGTGCTGGGGGAGGTCTAGGCTGGATATTAGGAGGAAGTTCTTGACAGAGAGAGTGATTGGCATTGGAATGGGCTGCCCAGGGAGGTGGTGGAGTCGCCATCCCTGGAGGTGTTCAAGAAAAGCCTTGATGAGGCACTTGGTGCCATGGTCTAATTGATTGGCTAGGGCTGGGTGCTAGGTTGTACTGGATGATCTTGGAGGTCTCTTCTAACCTAGTTCATTCTATGATTCTATGATTCCATTTTTCTGAAATGTAAAATTATTCATATAAAATATAAAAAAAATTATGCTAGAATTGTATCTCGTTTAATTGCACTTAGCACTAAATAGTATAAATCAAGAATACACTTCAATAAGTCTCATTACCAGGACATGCTTAGGTAAAAACAAAATGAAATAAAAAATTAGAAAAAGTTAATGAACTTATATGGAAGTAGGATAGACTGGGAAATACATCCCTTTATGTGCAAGATTTATGTCTGTATTTTGACTGCATTAGCAACAAATCTGAGTTGTGTGTTCATTCCCCAAAACAACAACATTTAAAATGAAATAAAGGGCTCTGCTGTGCTTAATAGCTACACCCACAGTCCTCCTCCTGTGCTAGCTCAAGAAATGCTACAAGAAAGGCTATCATTGAATGCAAAGCCAACAGAGAATTTTATAACGCCATACATACTTTGCATGGAAGATTTAGACGGTTATTTTGTTGATGCTAACAGAAGCTATCTGTGCTAATATTCTCTGCATGGAAAAATGAAGAGATGTCCTGTTTGTTGCTTTCAAAGCCTTGACATCTTGCAAAGGAAAAACAGTTACTTCTCCGGTTCCACATAGCTTGGCTGATCTTGTGGTCCAGGATAAATGCCACAAGCTGTTTTTATTCATACCTCTCCATATGAATTAGAGGAATTTAATTTATAGAGGCTGCTTCTATGGTATACGACCTCATAATCAGGCAGAGAATAAAGCAATTTCTAAATATATGGCAGTTTCCATTTTACTTACAACTCTCTATGAGGAAGGCTTCTTAAAATGTGCTAATCAGTGTTCAAATAACTGTAGAAAATAAATGTCTCTAACCTAAAGACATACCTGAAAAAAATACATTTCATTAGTGTTGCAACCCTTCTATGAAGACAAGCTGAGAGAGTTGAGGTTATTAAGACTGGAGAAGAAAAGTCTCCAAGTACACCTTGTGATAGGCCTTCAGCACTTAAAAGGGGCCTGCAAGATAGATAGGCACAGAGTTTCCAGCAGGGCTTGTTCTGGTTTTAAATAAAAGTAGGGTAGATTTAGACCAGATGTAAGGAAGAGTTTTTTTTACACTGAGAGTGGTGAAACAATGGCCCAGGTTGCCCAGACAAATGTTAGATGTCCCATCCCTGGAAACATCAAATGGGACTTGGTTCTGAGCAACCTGATGTAGTTGCAGGTGTCCCTGTTCACTGCAGGAGGATTGTACTCGATGATTGCTAAAAGTGTTTTTTAACTCAAAACACTGTGTTAGAAGATAGAGCAATTAGTGCTCAATTCTGCAAGAAATGGAAAGATTTTTGAGGCAGGATGGTATTCTTGGATTATCTGATCTAATAATTTGTGTATTCCTGTTGTGGTAGGCCTGATAGGCCCCAAATAGGCTTACACATGTCCTGCCTTGCCTAGGCATGTTTTCCTACTCCACCAGAGAGGCAAGCACAGGAAACAGACACAAAACCTGGAGCCCAGGGCCCTGTGGTGTAAGGTACACACACTTAGCTTGTGCCTGCCTAGTGCAAGGCCTGTGCTTTTCCCAAATTAGGGAAAAGCGAGCCTGTGGCTTTGCCCAATATGGTAAGGTTTGGCTAACTGCCATCCTGATTGGCTGTTCATGTGCCCAAAGGGCAATTAATCTTGGCCCACATTGATAAAAGGAGATATGCAGGTGAACAACCTGCTTTTGCTTCACTGCTTTGCTTCCCTGCTCTTGGCCGTGCTCTCTCTGCTGTGCCCAGCAGTGCTGCTGTTGCACACTGCCTTATTGCTTGCCTGGCAAACTCCGCTGCTGCGAGTTACCAGGAGCAGACCCTGGATGTCTGCATGAGATCGGCCTGTGTGGCCAGCATGACATCGTGCTGAGACTGCACAACATCCTGCCTCTGCACCTGAAGGTCCTGCTTAGAATTCCTGGACATATATACACATCATCCAGAAGAAGCCAGGAGACAAGGTCAGAGATTGTCTGTGTCCTTTCCCCAGAAGCCAGTAAGATTTGAGCCTCAATGTCCAACAAGACAGAGTCCCCTGAAAGCATTTGGGCACTGTCTGGACTGTGGCTAGCCCCTGTGAGGGTAATAATAATATTAATTTGTGAGTAAATGCTTAAATGCCTCTCTGTAATTCTCTACTGCCTTCTGCCATAGAGCAGAAAGAGCTTGAGCCCATCTACTGGGCAAGCGGCATACTGACCACAAGTGGTGTTTGACCACAGGAACCTTCTCTTCCAGTTCAATTAATGTTTATATATTTTGCTGGTTATATTAGATGTAGATATTATCCATAAAATGTTTCCATAACCGTGTAAGAACCAGAATGTTATTAAAATTAGTGTTTGGGGATGGCCAGAGTTCCGAATAGCAAAAATAATAAATAACATTAATTTTGGAAAATATCATCTTGCATCAATTAATTTCCCCTCTACAGCAATTCCAGACTGCTTAAATCTCTGTATTCACTTATTTTAACAAGACCTGTGCCCTGGTTTGACGTGGTGATGTACATGATGACAGAGTTATAATGACCCATTTGAAAGGTTCAGCCTCCTTATAAGAAGTGATCTGTGTAATTTCCAGTTTCAATGACAGTTTTACTGTCCATCTACTGACTCTTGGTATGCCATTCTCTGTGTAATTCCAGACCCTGTTGCTACCTGCGTTTTCTTTCAGTAAAGACAGTCACTGTAATGCAATTACCTCCCAGTTTCATTTCTACCAAGATAAAAAGAGTGGTCTGAATTCTTCTGTAGCATTTCCTATATGCCTTGTGGGCTTTTGTGACATTTTATTTATCCCTTTCAGTATTTCTAATATTTTTAAGTCTTTTCACAACTGGGACAAAAAAGAGTGAGGGCAGCTTCTCAGTTCACCAGTGGCAATGCCAGAAGGAAAAAAAAGACATTCCTTACTTCTTGTGTACTAATTTACTGCTCAGAGAACCAAGAATTATGCTGATTCTCCTCTTCTGAACAATTCTTATATGCTATTGGTTGTGTTTTACCATGGTCTAACATACTGTTATGGCCATTCTTTACGAGTTATGCTTTTTCTGCCTGTCAGCATGATCTATATTTCTTGTTCACAGGTGTAGGATGCAGAGTTTGATTATTAAATTGTTTTTGGTTGAATTGGCTCAGTGCTCCAAGACTAGTACCTCATAAATTATCATTCATTTAATCTTTTCATCTGCAGTGGTTTTACATTTACTTCTAGTAGTACATCGAACAAGTATAGAATCATAGAATGGTTTAGGTTGGAAGGGACCTCAAGGATCATCCAGTTCCAACCCCCCCAACAGAGGCAGGGACACCTCCCACTAGAAAGGTCACTCAAGGCCTCATCCAACCCGGCCTTGAACATCTCCAGGGAGGGAGCATCCACAACCTCCCTGGGCAACCTGTTCCAGAGTTTCACCACCTTCACTGTAAAGAACTTCTTCCTAACATCTAGTTTGAATCTCCTCTCTTCAAGTTTAAATCCATTACCCCTCATCCGGTCATTACAAGACCTTGTATATAGTCTTATATACTTAATGAACAAGAAAGTACAATTAAATTCTTTTCTCAAGTTATTTGTATGCTACAGGCATTACAGGAACTACTGTAAACCTGCTCAGTGTGTGGAAAGAGAAGCTCCCCCTGTTCCAATACGCAGTTAGAGAACTCAAAATGAGAATAGAATAGAATAGAATCAATCAGGTTGGAAGACACCTCCAAGATCATCCAGTCCAACCTAGCACCCAGCCCTAGCCAGTCAACTAGACCATGGCACTAAGTGCCTCATCCAGGCTTTTCCTGAACACCCCCAGGGATGGTGACTCCACCACCTCCCTGGGCAGCCCATTCCAATGCCAATCACTCTCTCTGTGAAGAACTTCCTCCTAACATCCAGCCTATACTTCCCCCAGCACAACCTGAGACTGTGTCCCCCTGTTCTGTTGCTGGTTGCCTGCGAGAAGAGACCAACTTTATTACTCACTGTGCAGTCTGTACAGAAACAGATTTGCACATATTTATGCCAAAAAAAAGTAAAAGTAAAAACTTGACTTCAATGAAGCACAATAAAGCTCTCATTAATTTAGGGGAACCAGCTTTTAGCCTTACCCCCACATAGGGGTACATCTGCACAAGTAAATGAAGAAGGATAGGAGTTGTTCTTTGGCTTTGTCTGACATAGCTCTGCTCATGCATACAGCCTGAACAGGCTTTTTCATCATACCAAATGCTGACACATCCAAAATACCTATTGGAAACAATTCCTATCTAGTGCTTTGTGGTTTCTGGCCAGGGAAGCATTAATGTGTTAAACAGTGACAGAAAGTGCATTAGGAATACAGCTGTACAGTGTGAACCAATGCTCAGGCTGTGCTTTATTTCAGTAGTTTAAGCACAGCCTAAGTGTTTTACTTCTTCATCAGGAAAGTCAAATTCCAGCATGAGAATTCAGGAGCTGAATTCAAAGATCATGTTGTTCAAAAGTTATACTACTTCATGAACAGATGATCAGGAGGCCTCCTCTGACCTGAACAATTCCATTTCTGTGTTCTCTATATTTTTTTGGTAGGTGTAACATCAATACAGATGTAGAAAATGTATGTAATTATGTATTTCAAAGAATATACTTCAGTGAAAAGAAATTAATGTGAACTCTTTTTACCTGATTAGATGACAAATTATTAAGACATTTTGCCAAACACACAGGCTGCATGCCCAAGTGCTGATAGCAGCAATTATATTCCTCTGGCATGCTGTAAAACAATAAGAAATCTCTACTTAGAAGTATCTCTTCTATTCTATTCTGCAAGATACAGCAAGAGTTGATGACAACTGCTGTCACCATGGGTCAGTGCCTCTAAGATTCGAACAACCTCTTTGACATGAACTTTTTCATCTGTGATCAGAGTGCTTTTGCCTTATTGTAGTCTCATATATTTTAATCCATCAGCTAAAGTACAGACTCAGTATGTTTTTACTGGTCTATATCTGCTTGATATTCCAAGAATAAACTCAGATTCAATGAAGAAAATGCAAATTTACCAAATTTTGGTATTGCACATAAACACATGATTCACAGAATCACACAGAATTAACCATGTTGGAAAAGATCTTCAAGATCAAGTCCAATTTATCAGCTAAAGCCTTCTAATTAACCAAACCATGGCACTAGATGCCTCATCCATTCTCCTTTTAAACACCTCCACCACTTCCCCAGGCAGCCCATTCCAACACCAATCACTCTTTCTGTGAAGAATTTCTTCCTAATGTCCAGCATAAACCTGCCCTGTCACAGCTTGAGACTGTGTCCTCTTGTTCTGTCACTGGTTGCCTGAGACCAACCCAAGTTAGTATATTCAAATATACTAAATTATTTGGAGCACCTCTCCTATGAATACAGATTGAAAGAGTTGGGGCTGTTCAGTCTGGAGAAGAGGAGGCTCCAAGGTGACCTTATTGTGGCCTTCCAGTATCTGAAGGAGGCCTACAAAAAAGCTGGGGAGGGACTTTTTAGGCTCTCAGGGCATGAAAAGACTAGAGGGAATGGAGCACAGCTGGAGGTGGGGAGATTCAGACTGGACATGAGGAAGCAGTTGTTCAGCATGAGAGTGGTGAGAGGCTGGAATGGATTGCCCAGGGAGGTGGTTGAGGCCCCATCCCTGAAGGTGTTTAAGGCCAGGCTGGATGAGGCTGTGGGCAGCCTGCTCTAGGGTAGGGTGTCATGCCCATGGCAGAGGGATTGGAACTAGCTGATCCTTGTGGTCCCTTCCAACCCTGACTGATTCTATGATTCTGTGATTTGTGAGCAATTTGAGAACTTCAGATAGTGTAATACAGTATACGAATGATTAGGTTAACCTGGAGAAGTCTGTAAACAGTATGTTTCTCTTGTTGTTATGACTTCATGACGTGTTGAGGGCATTTGTTAATGTTACTCTAATTGTTGTTTTGAATATAGTTAAGCTTTGTCGATGTACTAAGCCAAATACAGAAAAGACTTTTTCTACTCCTGTGAAACAATGAATCTGCAAGATACATGTGTTTTGTTAATCTTGTTGTGCATCTGTTCCTGGATAAGTTTGGACATTAAGGACTAGCTAAATATTTCAAAACATCTGCTCAACTTATGTCACAGGCTCAGCTGATTCTGATGGTGAATATTCGATACCATGTTGATGCCATGACAGATTTGAAATGAAAATGCTGGCTGGAGCGAAATATCATGGGGCTTGAAGTTTAGACTGTAACATCTGAGGCTTCTTGTTTCTGGTTGCTGCTTCCAGTTTCTGCTTTTGGAGTGTTGGCCTTTTCTACTGGGCTGGCTGTGGTTTTGGGGTGTGTGGCGAGGTCATTTTAATCGCTGGTTTCTGCTGCTGTTTTCTGTTTTGCTGAGCTTTTCTGTGAAATAGGCTAAGGTCACTGGTTAGGCCACATCTTGAGTACTGTGTCCAGTTCTGGGCTCCTCAATTCGAGAGAGATGCTGAGATACAACAAAAAGCTGGTGAGAGGCCTGGAACACAGCCCTGTGAGGAGGGGCTGAGGGAGCTAAGGTTGTTTAGCCTGCAGAAGAGGAGGCTCAGGAGTGACCTCATTGCTGCCTACAACTACCTGAAGGGAGGCTGTAGCCAGGTGGGAGTCGGTGTCTTCTGCCAGGCAACCAGCAATAGAACAAGGGAAGAGAGTCTCAAGTTGTGCCAGGAGAGGTCTAGGCAGGTCTAGTTAGGAGGAAATTCTTTAGAGAGAGAGTGATTTGCCCTTGGAATGGGCTGCTCAAGGAGGTGGTGGAGTCGCTGTCCCTGGAGGTGTTCAAGAGGAGACTGGATGAGGCACTTAGTGCCATGGTCTAGTTGACTGGATAGGGCTGGGTGCTAGGTTGGACTGGATGATCTTGGAGGTCTCTTCCAATCTGGTTGATTCTATGATTCTAAGGTAAATGTACATAGTATGTCATTAAACACTTCTTATCTCAACAGAGGGCTTTTGTGTTAGTTTCCCTCCTAACCTATGTGTGGGAGCTTGTTTGTTAGAGCAGGCTGCCTTAGATCAGGACATAGATATCTTCAGATTCATCACATAGAACTAAGTTTCTCTAAAGTGTCTTACCAGGCAGTCATTTTGTGACTCTTCTACAAATTATATTTGAAAAGTCCTTCCTTGCCAGATTAATCAAGCTTAAAATGTGCTGTTGGAGAAGCTTGAAACTTAGTGACATATGCTATGACTTTGAAATATTTGTGTCTTTCAGTAGAGTTATAAATCAAATATTTTAGGACAAAAAGTGCTGACAGCTATAAAAAGGAACTTCAAGAATTCACTGCAGTAACTTGAGAAAAATCAGTTCTTTCTCAAGCAGAGTCAATATTTGAGCAGAAATTATCATTTTTGCTGTTTGAACTGGCTTCAGTAGAAGTCTCTAAAGAATCATGGATTTTAAGGTAAGAAGTAAGCACTATAGCAATGTAGTCCTCCTAAACTCAAGTAGAATTCAAGCTACAACATTTCAACAAGTACTTTCTGCAGATGAGGGGATGATTTTTCTCTGTACCACACATAGAATCATAGAATCATAGAATGGTTTAGGTTGGAAGGGACCTCAAGGATCATCCAGCTCCAGCCCCCTGCCACAGGCAGGGACACCTCCCACTAGAGCAGGTTGCTCAAGGCCTCACCCAGCCTGGCCTTAAATGCCTCCAGGGAGGAAGCATCCACGACCTCCCTGGGCAACCTGTGCCAGTGTCTTACCACCCTCACTGTAAAGAACTTCCTCCTAACATCCAGTCTAAATCTCCCCTCTTCCAGCTTAAACCCATTCCCCCTCATCCTGACATTACCAGACCTTGTCAATAGTCCCTCCCCAGCCTTCCTGTAGGCTCCCTTCAGATACTGGAAAGACTCCCTTCAGATACATGAATATCATCAAGACAAAAAATTGTGCTAATGTCTGATTTGACTCTAGGTTTGAATGTTGTTTCATTTTAATCACATTATGAGATCTAAAGTGCTTCAAATGAAAAGGCTATACTTTTATTGCTGGTATAACACCAAAGAAAGCATGCTTCTTGATTGCTGCTAAAATAAATATATTTCTAGAAGATAAGAAAAGGATTCAATTCATGTGTCATGAATGCACTTTGGATGATAGCCAAAAGACATATAATGTTTGTCTCACAGTCTTATTGAAAAGGATGCAGTCTCAGAATCACAGGACCACAGGATGTTAGGGGTTGGAAAGGAATCAAAGAGAGTCCATCCCTCCTGCCAGAGCAGGACCACACAATCGATCTCAGGTCACAGAGAAATGGATCCAGACAGGCCTTGAGAATCTCCAGAGAATGAGACTTCACAACCTCTTTGGGGAGTCTGTTTCAGTGCTCTGTGACCCTTGCAGTAAAGAAGTTCCCCCTTGTGTTGAGGTGAAATCTCTTGTGCTGCAGCTTACACCCATTGCTCCTTGTCCTATCACAGGGAGCAAATGAGCAGAGTCTGTCCCCCCTGTCTTGATCAGCCCTCAGATGTTTATAAACATTTATTAAATCTCCTCTCAGTCTTCTCTTTTCCAGACTGAAAAAAAACAGGTCCCTCAGCCTCTCCTCATAAGCCATGCCCTCCAGTCTTATCATCCTTGTAGCCCTCCGTTGGACCCTCTCCAGCAGATTACAGTATNTGAGCCTCCTCTTCTCCAGACTAAACAATCCCAGCTCCCTCAGCCTCTCCTCATAGGGCTTGTGCTTGAGGCCTCTCACCAGCCTTGTTGCCCTTCTCTGGACACGTTCAAGCATCTCAATGTTCCTCTTAAACTGGGGGGCCCAGAACTGAACACAGTACTCAAGGTGGGGTCTAACCAGTGCAGAGTACAGGGGCAGAATGACCTCCCTGCTCCTGCTGGCCACACCATTCCTGATGCAGGCCAGGATGCCATTGACTCTCCTGGCCACCTGGGCACACTGCTGGCAGATCCCTGCCCCTCTTCAACTGGGGAGCCCGAAACTGAACTCCGTATTCAAGATGAGATCTCACCAGGGCAGAGTAAATAAAAATTAGACGTTGATATAAAAAATGGTTTTGAAAGTCTGTCATTTGCATGTCTCAAGTTTATTTTAAATTAAACATTTGTAATACAAATCCATGTTAATGTATTAACACAGATACTGAAGTTTTTATGGAGAATGAAGGAAAAAAAACTGTGCTTCCTTTTGCAAGTGAGACAGATATGCTAAATCACACTACTGTGAATTCAGACAGTGGTAGTGAATTAGCTCTCTTGAAATAAAAAGCATACAAGTCCTCAAGGATGGCAGAGCAATTTAATGCTGTATAGGATTAGCTTTCTGATGGCACACTGTGCGGTCCTGAGGGTCTTACAACTCACTTATTCCAAACTTTCAATATCCTCATTAAAATTTTCCCAGACTGAATAATAGACCCTAAAGCCAGCATTTGCTATTTAGGGAAAATATAAATACAACAATTATCAACTCAGTACCACTCTCAAAAGCAATGAACATACATACAATTTTCCCACTGGGTCCACCAGGAATTAGCAAGCAGATCAGAGGAGTTTTCACACATCTATGTACTGCTTTGTGGACAGATGCTGTTAGATGTGTAAAGTATCTGGATAAGTATCCTCTTTACATCAGAAACTGCACCACTGTTAATATATCTTTTAGTGACTGAAACTAACTCACATCTAGGATGTATTAAGCAGTTACAGGACTGACACCTCTTACCTACAAGTATAAAGAGTAAATTGCACTCTGCCTATTAAAAACTCAAACAAGCCTGTTCTTGGTTAATACGTGTCCATTCTAAATCAACCTAAGCTCCTACTGACACTACAAGATAATAGAGAAAGAGCCAAACATTTCACCCTGTATTGACTTAGTATAGGTTGGATTGGATCATCTTGTAGGTCTCTTCCAAGCTGGTTGTTTCTATGATTCTATGCCTGACACCTCCACTTACTGATTCTATGACTTGGTATAACCCTTTATGAGGTCAAATATTTTAAGCTAGGCATAAGTTTGAGGTCTTTTTTTGATCCAAACCTAAACTTTTTAAACATTGTAAATAACATTAATTTGTGATCTAGAAAATAATGGTGTCATAGCAGTCCTGTGAACATCAGTCTGTATCTGCAAATTGTTAAAGAAGACAAATCTTAGAATCATGGAATCATAGTATCATAGAATCATAGAATCAACCAGGTTATAAGAGACCTCCAAGGTCATCCAGTCCAACCTATCCAACCAACATCATCCAGACCAGCCCTAGCCAATCAGCTAGACCATAGCACTAAGTGCCCCATCCAGTCTTTTCTTGAACACCTCTAGGGATGGCGACTCCACCACTTCCCTGGGCAGCCCATTCCAATGGCAAATCACTTTCTCTGTGAAGAACTTCCTCCTAACATCCAGCTTATACCTCCCCTGACACAACTTGAGACTGTGTCCCTTTGTTCTATTGCTGGTACTATATATTTATTTGAAAGATTAGGCATTCAAGAACTGAAATTCAAAGCAAGGGCAACCAATGAAGATATATAAAAGCAAAGAAAAGTGGAAGGAGTTATGCTCAGTGTCAGACAAATTTGCAGGAGGTTTGACAGAAAATAAAGCATCTATTCTATGGTTATCAGCACTGGATACATGCAATAGACATCATCGACCTGTGTAAAAGCTGACCTGCTTAGTGAGTGACAGAAAGGCTGTGAATGTCTTTTACCTGGATTTGAGTAAAGCCTCTGACACTGTTTCCCACATCACTCTCCTGGAGAAACTGGCTGTTCATGGCTTTGACTAATACATTCTTTGCTGTGTTAAAACACGTCTGGATGGCCAGACTTTTGAGAGTCTGGAGAATAGACTTGAATCTAACTGTCAGCCAGACACAAGTGATGTTCTCCAAAACTCAGTATTGGGATAATTTCTGGTTAATTTGAATATGAGATTTGAGAGCATCCTTCAGTAAACTTGCACAAAACACCAAGTTGGATGGGAATGTTGTTCTACTTGATGGCAGAAGGCTCTTTAGGCTCTTCGGAGAGATGTGGACAAACTGGATCTGTGGGATGAGTCCAATTTTAGAGATTTAACAAGTCTAAGTGCCCAGTCCTGCTCTTAGTCACAGCAAACCCAAGCAACAATACAGGCTTGGAGAAGAGTGGCTGCCAAGTAGTCCAGTGGAAGATGACCTGGGGTTGTTAATTTGCAGATGACTGACTATGAGCTGGCGGTGTGACCAGCTGGTCAAGAAGGTCAACAGCATCCTTGCCTGTATCAGAAAAAAATGTGCATCAGGACTAGAGAAGTGTTTGTCCTCCTATATTGGCCACTGGTGAAGTCACACTTTGAGTACTGTGTCTAGTTTTGAGAACTACGCTACAGAAAAAGTGTGTCCAAGGAAGGGCAACAAAGTCAATGAAGAGTCCAGAGAACAAGTCTTATGAGCAGCAGTTGGGGGAACTGGGGTTGTTTAGCCTGGAGAAATAGAAGCTGAGGGGGGACAGTATCTCTACAAGTACCTGAAAGGAGGTGGTATCAAAGTGGCTGCCAATTTATTCTCTCAAAGAACAAATGACAGGACAAGAGGAAATGCCCTCGAGTTGTGCCAGGGCATGTTTAGGTTGTGCATTAGGAAAAAATTCTTCACCAGAAGGGAGCAAGCTGTCCAGTGAAGTGGTTAGGTCACCAGCGCCAACATTATTTAAGACTTGGAAATGTGGTGTTTAGTGACATGGTTTGGTCAGCTGTGTTGACAATACTGATAAGAGGCACATCTACATATCCAGACTTCCCAGCAGGCATGTGTTAGCAATTAAAAGAGGTAGTATTCCATCATTTTATAGGACATTTTTTATCTCTGTGGATAGCTACCACCTTTGCCAGATGGCCTAGCAAAATACATGGTGGCCCAAGCAAACTGATCTGTGTATGCGTGGTACTGGTCCAGACAAGATTAATGAGGCCATTGTGCCATCAATAGCTGGCAGAGCACTTGTATTCTTATTACCATGGCTCATAAAGTTCACAAATGTAACCTCATCGATCAGAAGAACATCTTCAGTTACTACCTAAGGAGATGCCAGATGGTCAGGGAATAAGTTCTTCATGGAGGAATGGATTAAAACACTTCTATTTACTTGGAGTCTAATTCTTCTTTGGTATTTGCAAAAGAAAAAGGGATACATGGAAACAGAATAGAAGCAGAAGTCCAAATAAAGCCATGGCTACTATCTGTGCCAGCTGAAGCTGGTTCTGTGTGAACCAGAAGTGGAAAACTGTGAGGGATATTTTGGCTTAGTATATGATGTAAATTTTTGACAGCTGTTTGCTGCACTGGGAAATTTCATAGATAACAGATGCAAGTCACTTAAAAAATGTCTTTTTTCCCCTTAATTTTCTTCTTTTCCCTGATGTCACTGAAATTTCATAGTGCAGCCTCTGGCAGCCACTGGCCTGAAGCCTCTGCTTGTAGATGGGAATCCAGACTCAGCTGTATTTTAAAACCCAGATCCCCAGCCTTTTGGACCTATAAATTTCATTTGCCAGTTGCCAAGTTTGGTCTTCCAGCTCCAATCTACACATCGACAGTGGGGAATTAACCATGTAGGGCTCTGATAAAAATTAAATGCACAGTAAAAAATGTATATCAAACCAGATCAAATTAATTTGCATCAATTTATAGTTTAAAACAGAGGATGGAGAGGTGGTGGTTAGATACCTGTTACTACTTTGGATGTGATATTTGAAGATGCTGACAAGAGTCAAGAGCATGAGACTTTAAAACCTTCATTTTCTGAAGAGGAGAGGTAATATGAGATCTGTTGGACTTGCAGTGCCTCTCATACAGAAGCAGTGATATGTGTGTTACAAAAGGACAGGATGACAGAGATACTGAAGAAGCAGCAAAGGAATTGAGTCTGTGGATGAATTGGTGCTACGTAGAAGATTCACTGGCTAAAAAATGTGAATGTTAAAGGTAGGTGTTCTGTTGGTGGAAGCAGAAACAAAGAGAAGGGAAAGTGTGGAAGGAAGAGGAAGATTAGATGAGAGCAGCTTGGTACAAGTATATTCAGATGGTGTCTAGCTGAAAGTGTTAATGTATCTTGGACCCTTGTGAGAGAGAAGGGATGAACCAGGTAGAGCTGGGCAGGAGGAGGGGCAAATACCAGTAAGGTCATCTGAAAACATGGGAAGGATTGGAAGCCTTTTCTGGGGAAAGGAGAAGTCAAGAAGGGAACATGAGAAAGCAAAGGACTTCATAAAGCAATGAGAGGACTTTAAAAGGATTCTGAGAGGTTGGTGGATTGTGACAAATGCCTGTCTGAAAGCCAGCAGAGGGAGATGTTTCTGTATCCCACAGCTCAGCTGCATCACCCATTCCAGGTAGCTGTGTAAGTTCAGCACCTACTGTCTCAGCTGCTCTGAGACCTGTTAAAGAGAAGTGAAGGTCTAACAGCACACCAGAAGAAGCTGAAAGAATATCCCTGCCCAGAGACAAAGGCCGGATGAGGCACTTAGTGCCATGGTTTAGTTAATTAGAAGGGTAAGGTGATTGGTTGGACTCGATGATCCTAGAGGTTTCTTCCAACCTGATTAATTCTGTGATTCTGACCCTGAGTCTCTTTTCAGCCATTTTGAAGGGGCAATTTTTTGGAAGAAAAAATAAATTAAAATCGTGTTTGTAATCCTATTGTGGTGATATTTTTTGTTTGGTGATGGAGACCCCAAGACTGTAAGGAGAAGCACATGATGCATTATCACTGGGAGACCGGAGAGAGAGAGAGGCAGCAACAGCAACAGCCATTTGAATCCTCCAAAATGAAATTATTCTCTGTACAGCTTTAATTAAGCAAAAATATAAACCACAGCATTATTCAGCTAAGCCAAACAGTTTGAAAAGAGTTTTAGAAACACTAATTAGTTCTCAATGAGTTTGTCACAATTCTTCTCTAATTATTCCCACATTAACAGTGCTTAATTTTGTTGACATAGTCACTCCTATTTTAGTAAAGCGATGACTGTTCTTAAGAGTTTCAATTTTCAAACGTGTTTTTAAATTAAATCTCTGCATGAGAAATAGATTTCTCTGATCTCAACTCATAAAGTAGTCTTCCATGACAACTGCCTGATATAGTAAATCTCAAGTTTTGAGACTGTCACAGGATCACAGGATGTTAGGGGTTGGAAGAGACTCGAGATCATCGCATCCAACCCCCTCCTTCTTGTCCACTCAGAAATCATGACAGTCATGAGTTCAATGTTAGAAGTGTAATTAAAAAAAATAAGTAAATGTTTCTATTTTTTTTTTTTTTAATTTGAATGCTTTTAGAGGTAGTATAAGTTGTACTTAAATTGTTCCTGAAACTGTGAAATCTTGACACCAAAATGTCCGTGTAACAGAGTGGATATTTTCATGTAAATGCTAGACTCCTGGCACCGAGTTTCATGTCAAACATGAAATTAATAGATCTTCCACTAAGATTAGAGACCAACTATTGCTGTCAGATTTTATTTTTTGCTTGTTTATTTGAATGTACTGTTTGAGATTACCAGAGATATCAAGCTCAGAGAGAGCAGCTATTGAAGTGATTGATTGTGGATGAATATAACTAATTTCACTTCTATATTAAAAACAATTAACTATATTGTCAAAAAGTGGGCTTTGTTCTGAGACTAAACATTCAACAGGTGGAGTTTAAGGTATTGCCACATGAATATGTCATATAGGAATTTGGCTTGCAGGACCATTGTAACTGGGCAGAAGACCCATTAATGATATTTTTGAGCTTAAAGCTTTAAACATCTAACAATAATTCAAACTTACCTCTTCCCAGACCTCTGATCAATTATCATAAGTGCAATTTTCTAAACAACTTTAACTTCCTGCAGTGAAATTCATAAACTTCAGCTTTCCAAATCCTCACTTGCACCACTTTTTTTGCTTAGATGCTCAAAATTATATGGACTAGCAAGAATTTTGAGCCTGACCTTGAGCATTTCCAGCAGAGTAATTCAACCACCTTGAATTTGGTTCATATATTCTGAGATAGATAAAGCACAAATAAGTAGATTAAGATATAATCGTCTCTGCTGGTTTGAGGCTAATTTTTACTGAGAGAAATTAAATCTTTAGCTGTGAAAAGAAAGAAGAAAAACAGCATGTGCCTTATATCACCACTCTTCTGCTGCGAAATGCAACTAGTCAAAATATAGATAAGAGAGGCACTTCACACACACTGCTCAGCTCTTCACTTCAGACCGTGCCTTCTTTCTGGTGGTCTGCCCTCTGGCTGATTCTGCCTTTAACTCTCTTGTCCACCTAACCCCTTTTTACTCTAACCTCCCTGTTGTCTCTTTTTGACATCTCACCTCAGATCTCCAGATTAGTCACGTGAGATATACCTGGGTTGATCTGGTTATTTCTGAAGGGAGGGAAAGAGGGAGGGGGAAGAGGGTTTTGAGTCGGGAGCCCTCCTGGGGACTTTGATTGTTTCAGGAAGGGGTATTGCATTTCTGTTACTTTTAATTTGTATATAACTGTATATATTTGTGTACATCTGCTTGTACATAGTGCTAAGCTGTAAATATAGCTTCATTCCTTTATTTCCAGTCGTCTGAGTCTAGTCTGGGTGATTTTTTTAAGTGTGGGAGGGTGGGTAACTCCCAAACCATCACATTATCCAGTGTTGAACAGAAGCAAAAGTCTTTACCCATTTGACTTTCTTGAATCAAGAGACTTGCACACAATACAGTATTTCTTGAAACTTTTCCATGTTGTGCCAGGATTAGATTGGATGTTAGGAAAAATTTCTCCACTGAAAAGATTGTCAAGCATTGGAACAGGTTGCCAAGGAAAGTGGATGAGTCACCATTCCTGGAGGTAGTTAAAAGATGTGTAGACATGGTGCTTGGTGACATGGTTTACTTACGGACTTGGTAGTGCTAACAGTTGGAATTCATAACCTTAAAGAACTTTCCCAACCTAAAATACTGTATGATTTTATAACTCTATTCAATGATTACATCATATTATCATATGATTCTATGATATTAAAAGGTAGAACTGACATCTTATTTGCAATGCAGTGTGTTTCCATTCAATGGAAACAATACTTTCACCATGAACTTTGTTTCTAATTTCAGTGAAACCAGGATCGACTCCTGTGTCAATCAGAGATCGCTCGTGTGCTAGTTTGAGCCTAGCTAGAATGTTTTGGTGAGAGGGACTAGATCATAGGCTGAGAAATGAAAACAATGGTGAGGTCTACTTCCATCACAGTCTTGCTGAGATGTGTAGAAAGGAAAAGCAAAACAGAGATAAAAGTCACTTCACCTGTTACTTCACTCTGGGCTGTGCTCTCGGCTCTTCGCCTGCTGGGGAGCTCGGGCTGCTGGCTGAACTCCATCTTGCTTTCTAACCTCACCCTCCATTTGCTTTTGGCTGATTCACCTTTGCTTCTTAATCCCCCTGGCCGAACCTCCATTCTTCCCTGGGACTGGGGTAAGGTTGAGAGNTGGGGACTCAGGTTTCTGGGAGGGGAGTTGTGTCTGTATTACCTTTTTACCTTGTATATTTCTGTCTATAACTGTATATACTGTAAATATCTGCTTGTAAATTGTGCCAGCTGCAAATCTAAGCTTCATTCAAATTTCCAGGGCTGGCTGAGTCTATTCTGGGTGATCTCTAAAAGTGTGTGTGTGTAGGGGGGGTCAGGGGACACCCAAACCACCACATCACTGTTTAACTGCGGTGTGATTCTTTTCTGCACACACATCAAGCATAAAACTTTGAAGCTTAGGTGATGCATTTCAACATTCCCATTTAAAAAAAAAAAAAAAATCTGTTCTCTGATTTTGATTTAAAAATAAAAATTTGTCTGCACAGTCACAACTTGTGAGCAGACTCCATCCCAAAAAGTAATATTACAGTGGTTCGGCTGTTAAATGCTGATCCGTTTGGAACAGTTTAAAAGCTTTAGGGATACTTTATGTATAGTTTCCTCTGATGTTAATTTTTCAATTTGCACCACGGAAATGAATTATAGTGATGAATTTCTGTCTAGTGATTATTAGTTCTTTTAGATTAAGCATGTTATCTTAACTGGCTGCAGTCAAACAAATATAATTTACACAGGCAGTAATCTATTATACTCATTCAGTGCATGGGGTTTTACTTCTTTTCGATTCAAGTGCAATCCCAGTGGTTAGCCAAAAACACAGCACAGTGATTAGAAGGTATGGAGTAATTATTAGCACATACATCACATTACCATGCAGGGAGAGGTCGTTACTGGACTGTTCTGATGATTTGATGTTTATTTTCCTTCATGTTTTTCAGAATAACTATCTAATATTTAACTTACTCTTATGCAAGTATATCATAGAATCATAGAATCATAGAATGGTTTAGGTTGGAAGGGACCTCAAGGATCATCCAGCTCCAACCCCCTGCCATAAGCAGGGACACCTCCCACTAGAGCAGGCTGCTCAAGGCCTCATCCAGCCTGGCTTTAAACGCCTCAAGGGAGGAAGCATCCACAACCTCCCTGGGCAGCCCGTTCCAGTGTCTTACCACCATCACTGTAAAGAACTTCCTCCTAACATCCAGTCTAAATCTCCCCTCTTCCAGCTTAAACCCATTCCCCCTCGTCCTGACATTATTAGACCGTGTAAATAGTTCCTCCCCAGCCTTCCTGTAGGCTCCCTTCAGATACTGGAAAGCCACTCTAAGGTCTCCTGGAAGCCTTCTCTTCTGCAGGCTGCAGAGCCCCAACTCTCTCAGCCTGTCCTCATAGCAGAGCTGCTGCAGCCCTCTGATCATCTTCGTGGCTCTCCTCTGGACCCGCTCCAGCAGTTCCATGTTCTTCTTGTGTTGGGGGCTCCAGAACATTGCATATGATTATATGCAATTAGTATTGGCGCAATCCAGCCAGTATTCATTTTATTAGTTGCCAATTATTTCCATAATTCAATGACAATGTTAGGCCACAACTACAGAAATGCTGACTTCTCTCATGAGCACAGTGTGGCCTTTTCCACTTCCATCTTTATTCTTATTGCCACAACTTCCTCTATTCATCTCATAAGATTTAGACAAAAGCAAGGCATTTTTCTCAAGATGCATGTAACACATTCAGCTGTACTGCATCACAAACAGCACCAGTTCCTCAATTCCTCCCTCTTCAGCCAAGAAATAGTCAAGTTCAATTTGTTCTGAAAGAGTATTTTCCAAATGTTCATTTCTTTGTCAAATTTTGTATTATTAAATTGCTCTTGTAACTAAATGTGTGTTAATGACTAGACAATATAGTCAGGATTACACTGATTTGTACAATTGTCCCCAAGACTATGATGGTTGGGAGCTATTACTGAGCCATGTCGTACATTACATAAGTGAGCTCTTCAACAATGTTTTCATCAGAAGCTCTTCAAAGTACCTGAACCATTCAAAGCCTGCATTGTCCCATACTTCTCTACATAAAATCATCCAACCACTGTAACTGAGTGATTTTGAATGATTTAAGGTACAATGCTTGTTGATAAGAGGGGTAAAATACTGGAACAGATTGCCCAAGGATGTGGTTGAGGTCCCTTCCCTAGAGACATCCGAGATCAGACTTGATGTGGCCCTGAGTAGCCTGATATAGTTGGAGGTGTCCCTACTCACACAGGAGGGTTGGACAAGGATCCCTTCCAACCTCATTTAATCTGTATATCTGTGAATGGTGATGCAGGATATTTCAGTGGTGGAGAGGCAGAGGAATAACCATACCAAAACTGCTGCTTGGCACAGTTCACCACTTTATCAAGAAGAGTCATTCTTAGGATATACTAGATATTCAATCTCTCTCCAGGAATGTCCTTGACATAAGAATTCAAAATGTTTTCTGTTTCTCAGTAGTTCACCTGATAAAGTCTGCCTAGTTTCTTTCTAGGAGTGGTTGAGAATAAGCAAGGACTGTAAAGACTTTCCTGTCTATGATTTTATGTAACACCTCACAGTGTTATCTAAGTGCTTCTCTGTTCTTTGTTCTGTACCTTTACTGGAATATTCAGTCACTGAACTATTTGTTTAGGTGGCTGCTGCTAACATTCTTGTCATGAGGATAAAACTGTAAATACTCTGGAGGAAACAGTACAAGATTTCTCCATGGATGACACATGAGGCATTGCTGCAGTATGTGATTCAGACACCGCCATCATCTGGAAGAAGTATAGGAATGCCTAAAGGCATCTATGTTCTGAAACACCACAGGAGGAAGATTAAGGAAAATCATGGTGGACAGCCAGGGAATTTGACCTCAGGAGAAGTACTTGGAACTTTGTCAATGTGGAAAATACTATGCGCATGAGCAAGAGTTCTAAGCTAATTAATTTTGCTCTTTAGAGAAGTGGTAGCTATTCTCAATTAACATCTGACTTCTGTTCTGCTACTTTAATCTGCTCCTTCTAAATTTCTGCAAGGACAAGCATACAGAAGAAAGCTAATATATCTAGAATTGGCTATTCATCTTCTACATACAGAATCATAAAATTGAACTGTTCAGGTGGCTTTTCAGGCACTGGGTGTTCTAAAGGGTTTTATGAAGTAGTGAATTAAATGTTGGTAATACTGTGCCCTGTAGGCAAACAAAGCTTCTATTATGCTACAATAATTGTTCACACACAGACATATAATTGCAACCTGATTTTGTATTGAGAGCATGAATTGAGAGGACATTGAGGTTATACTCTAATTCTCTATAGTTCCAAAAGCTCTGAAAATTTTCACCTGAATAGGCAAAGATGTTAAAACCAGGAAGAACAGCTATAGATGCAGAAACTACTGACGGCTCTATTTTGCTGATTTAAACCATCACAACTTGCTAACCTAAAGCCTTTACCGGCATTATGATTTGTCAATAGGCAAAAGGGGTGTAGCCACAGAGACAAACATCGCTCATATTTTGCTTGCAAATCATCATATCCAACATTACCAGCAAAAGAAAGAAGCTATTTGTGAGTGAAGTCTATGAATTGTGTAAATGTTAATAAAATCCAAATAAGTAATTTATTCATTGCCATGCTTCTCAGACTAATCTCATCTGATCCCCTCATATGCCCCAGTTTGATTATTTTTTCACTTTACAGTGAAGAAAATATTGCTCCTGCTATACAACCTTTTAGAAAACATTTTGTGATGGTTTGGGTGTTCCCCGGCCCCCACACTTTAGAAATCACCCAGACTAGGCTCAGCCAGCTCTGGACATTTGAATGAAGCTTATATTTGCAGCTGGCACAATTTACAAGCAGATATTTAC
>WAAF01011341.1:0-17681 GCA_013400475.1 Tricholaema leucomelas | reverse complement strand
AAGTGACTTTATCTAATGTTTTGCTTTTCCTTTCTACACATCTCAGCAAGACTGTGAGGGAAGTAGACCTCACCATTGTTTTCATTTCTCAGCCTATGATCTAGTCCCTCTCACCAAAACATTCTAGCTAGGCTCAAACTAGCACACATTTATATAAAAAACCCTAAATATAGGTTCTTTACTGAAGAGGAATTTTAAGTCCTGATTTAAAGGGAAAGCACTGCAAACAGAGGAGGTAGTGATTATTTCAAGATCTCGACAAAGCTGGTGAAAGGCCTGGAACACAACTCCTATGAGGAGAGGCTGAGGGAGCTGGGGTTCTTTGGCCTGGACAAGTAAAGGCTCAGGAGTGACCTCATTGCTGTCTACAACTACCTGAAGGGAGGCTGTAGCCAGGTGGGGGTTGGTCTCTTCTGCCAGGCAACCAGCAACAGAACAAGGGGACACAGTCTCAAGTTGTGCTGGGGGAGGTCTAGCCTGGATGTTAGGAGGAAGTTGTTGTCAGAGAGAGTGATTGGCATTGGAATGGGCTGCCCAGGGAGGTGGTGAAGTCGCCGTCCCTGGAGGTGTTCAAGAGGAGACTGGATGAGGCACTTAGTGCCATGGTCTAGTTGACTGGATAGGGCTGGGTGCTAGGTTGGACTGGATGATCTTGGAGGTCTCTTCCAACCTGGTTGATTGTATGATTCTATGATTCCTTATCCAGTGCACTACCTAGAGGCTTTTGTAATTATCTTTATCTGCCTGATTCTTCTTCTTGATGTAATAATTTGGAACCATTTAGCAAGTCACAGTGGCTTTACAATCTTGGCAGTTTCAACTCTTGTGGAACTTAATGACTACAGAGAAATTAGAAAAGAGGATAAAGAAAAAGTATGTCTACTTTTCCTTTCTCTCACTCCTACTGACTCTCCCTGGAATAGCTCTGAACCTGTGTCCCAGGTGAGGGTGGATCCCTCCCCTAGTAGAATAAATTCACCACAACACGGATTTTTTTTGGAAAGTCAGGGAAAGATGAAATTGTATTTCTTACAGTTCAAGTATAACAGTATAAAGAGAAATAAACTGCTGGAGAAAAAAAATATAATAACCTTAAGGAAGATGGGGAAGGGGTCAAGCGGTGGCAAAGCAGAAAAAGTAGCAGCAGCCAAAATAGCAGCAGGGGAAGACAGCAGCAGATGCAGCTGAAGCAGCAGAAGCCAGCAGAGGGAAGGTACAAGCTGTGCTTCTAGACATAAAGTTCTTGATGCTCCAATGAAATTATATTTCCTTATCCATTGTTGCCATTATATGGCCTGTCCCTGGAATGTTCACCTCTCCCCTATGTTGGAGCCAGAAAATCAGCTCAAATGGCCACAACCTGTCACAGCATATGATACTCTTTCTGCAAGTTTATGAAACATTTGAAGAAGATATAGAACATTTACAGAGTCATGAAACACTTGAGGTCAGAAGGGACCTCTGAAGATTCATCCATCAGCCTTGCTCAAAGCAGGGTTAGTTCAAACAGATTACTCAGGACCATTTTCAGTTGGATTTTGAAAATCTCCATGGGTTGACACTCCAGAAGTTGGAGTAATAAAGAACATTGGGGAAGACAGGAAATAACAGAGAATCTGCAGCTATCCTGTTATGCAGCTAAGTGAATATATGGTAGAACTAATTATTGAAATGGAGATGGGGATGTCTTTCAGCCATGGGATGAAAATGACAGTCTTACGGTAAGGTAATATTTAGTATGAGAATATTAAGAAGAAATCAGTCTTAATACAACACAAGAAGGACATGGAACTGCTGGAGCGGGTCCAGAGGAGAGCCACGAAGATGATCAGAGGGCTGCAGCAGCTCTGCTATGAGGACAGGCTGAGAGAGTTGGGGCTCTTCAGCCTGGAGAAGAGAAGGCTTCGAGGAGACCTTAGAGTGGCTTTCCAGTATCTGAAGGGAGCCTACAGGAAGGCTGGGGAGGGACTATTTACACGGTCTAATGATGTCAGGACGAGGGGGAATGGGTTTAAACTGGAAGAGGGGAGATTTAGACTGGATGTTAGGAGGAAGTTCTTTACAGTGAGGGTGGTAAGACACTGGAACAGGTTGCCCAGGGAGGTTGTGGATGCTTCCTCCCTGGAGGCGTTTAAGGCCAGGCTGGATGAGGCCTTGAGCAGCCTGCTCTAGTGGGAGGTGTCCCTGCCTATGGCAGGGGTTGGAGCTGGATGATCCTTGAGGTCCCTTCCAACCTAAACCATTCTATGATTCTATGAATACTCCTGACTATCATGGAGAATATTTTCTTGCTTAGAATCCACTAACAAAAAAAAAAAAAAAAAGAAAAGAAAAAAGGTAAATTTTCAAGACATGTATGTGCTAAAGAAATGATTGTTAGGAGAAGGAAATGTGCCTTTTTCTCAAGGGGAGTCTTCTTTATTTATGTCTCCAGCTTGTGTTGGTGTCAAAACAGATCTTCCTAGTGTGAGAGGGTTATCCTTATGACTTCTAACCTAGTTATTTGTTGTTCTCTTGTATGGAAAGTTGGAGACCTGATTCGTATTCAGTTGTATCACTGTCACGAGAGTGATAGGATAGGATAGGAAAAATAGATAAATGTAATGCAATTTTAGAGTGTGTAAATATGTGAATGCACAGACAGGTGTCCTCACATAAGTTCTAATACAGCTACAGCAAGCATTAAGAGCTTCTCCCTGACACCAAACACACATTTCTATTTTAAAAGCTTGAAAGCAATTAACTAATATCCATTTGCCTTAGGAATCAAAGAGCAACTGAGTTTGGAAGGGATCTCCATAGGTCATCTATTTGAAATCCTGCTCAAAGTAAGTTCACCTAGAAAATGATACCCAGGGCATCATCCAGCTGAATTTGGAAAATCTCCAAGGATGACAATTGCACAATCTCTCTGGCAAGCTGGTTTCAATATTTCTACTCTTATGGTATTTTGTTCTCTTGACACCTACTCAGAATATTCCACGTTTCAACCTGTGCATGATGCCTCTCTTCCTTTTACCTCCTGAAAGAAAAGGGCTCAATCTTCTTTATCCCCTCCTATTACAGACATATGAGCCTTTCCTGATATGTCATGTGCTCCAGCCCCATAGATGTCCAGGTTGCTCTTCAATGAACTTCCTCTCTTGTGTCAAGAGATTTATGTTCTGATGAGTCCTGAGCTGGACACAGCAATCACATTGCAGTCTCCTAGCTTCTGACTGAAGAAGAAGCACTCACTGCAGCATGCTGACTACAGGGCCATGTAGCTAATGAAGAGTCATATGACACTTAGAAATAGGAGTACCTATCAAAAGAGTCTGAGGGACAAGTGCAGATTATTGCATCTGGGAAAGAACAACCCCATGTACCAGTAGGTTGAGGACTCACCTGCTGGAGAGAAGCACAGGGGAAAGGGATGTGAGGGACCTGGTGAGCATAAGGATGACCATGAGCCAGCAATGTGCCCTTGTAGCCAAGAAGACCAATGCCATTCTGAAGAAGAGATGTAGCTAGTAGGTCAACATAGGTTTTCTTCCTCTCTATTTTGCCATGGTGAGGCCACATCTGGAATATTGTGTCCAGTTCTGGGCCCCTCAGTTCCAGTTCAAGACAGATCTTTAGGAGCTGCTTGAAAGAGTCCAGCACAGAGCCACAAAGATGATTAAGGGAGTGGAGGAAAGGCTGAGGGAGCTGGGTCTCTTTAGCTTGTAGGAGAGACTGAGGGGTGACCACATTAACGTTTATAAATATATGAAGGGTTGTGTCAGGAGGATGGAACCAGGCTTTTCTGAGTGATGTCCAATGACAGGACAAGGAGCACGTGAAAATGATATTAGCAGTGCTGACCACAAGATGCAAGATAAGAATTTGCACAGCTCATCACAACTCTTTAGGCTCAGCAGTTCAGCCAATTTTCCACCTATTTTGTAGTCCATCAGTTTTCCTGTTCATTCTTTTTTTTGATATTTTGACACCTCTGTTTACCCCACATGTGCTTAAATATGTGCTGTTCATGATTTTGACTCTTTTCAGGGAGTCATTCCCCAAAACCACCTATCTCTCATAGTCCCCTTTGTACACTAGGGCAGCCCTCTATGGAAATCTCTCATGCAAATCACTGAGCTAGACAAAATATACCTTCATGAAACAGGGTTCCAAATCCACTATTCAAATGTCTTACTTCTCTCAGTATTTTTCTAATTATTGTTGAAGATAAATTAAAAAGCAAAAGAAATAAACACCTAACTTCAGGAAATAAGAAAAAAAAATCATACCATTTGAATTGCATCTAATTAGGTCAAGGTCCTAAAAAAAAAGGCACACAAATATGTGGACATTTTAACAACAGAACACTTGAAGGAACACACTTATTATCAATTTCCTAAATTTGATTTAATTAAGAAGGAGAAAGCAGATAGGACATGTTTGCCTTCACACACATTTCCAAGCAAAAAGAAGTCTTTGCAATGAAATAACTGATTTAGGGAAAAGATGTAGCTGATCTTCGCTTCCATATAAATCCTCAGAATAAACCCATTTTCTGAATCTTTACTAGCAAAATGAGTCAGGGTGAAGCTGCAGCTCTTATTGCTATCAGAATACAAAGGTGTCTCTGGACTATACTGAATTTCTATCACAGCCAGGTACTGCTTAGAAAAGTAAGAATAGATTAAATCAAAATTATGCAACAGATGCAAAAATTTAGCTGAAGAGCGAAATTGATTAAAGTGCCAGAGAAAGTTGCCTAATAAAGAAATCACAGAAACATCCAGTTGGAAAAGCTCCTGAGCATCACCAAGTCCAATATATAACCCTACTCTACAAGTTTCACCTTAAACCATATCCCCAGGCACCACATCCAGATGACCCTTAAACACATCCAGGGCTGATGACTCAACCACCTCCCTGGACAGCTCATTCCAATGGCTCTTGCAACTCATTCCAGTGTTCTCTTGCAACTCATTCCAGTATTCTCTTGCATAGATGAAATCAGTTTCTTCATATTTATTTATGCTAAATGCCAGCATGAAGACCTACTTTTCCATAGTTAAATTCCTTGGCAACTTGTATTTGTCATCAAAGTTTCAAGAACTCCCAGATTTCAATTGTGTTTAAAGGTCATTTGGATTGGTCTCTGGGGAGGCGGTTTAGGGGTGAACCTTGTAGAGTTGGGTAATCTTTTGGACTTCATAATCCTGAGGGTCTTTTCCAACCTGAATGTTTCTGTGATTCTGTTGGGTTTACAGATGTAGTCTATGATCTTAAAGGTCCTTTTCAATCTGAACGAGTCTATGATTCTGTGATTCTATGTAGATGTTTGTGGGCACAGCTATATGTACTTTGTCTGTGTTTTCTATGTGTGCCTTGTCTGCATTTTCATGGACAAGCAGTTTGTCTATGTCGATACTTGAATACCATTTCAAACAAAACCAGCACCATCCCAATAAAATAGGTGTTTTAACCAAAGCCATGCATTCAGGAGCATATCTACTTGATCTGTACTTTAGGATGTTTTAAGGAATAATGAGATTGCATTTCTAGACATTTTCCAGCTGTATCATCATCCATTTTCAGCTAAGTCTTTATCTGCATATCTAAATGCCAAGGTGAGAACAATAACGAGACACACTTGTCATACATTATGATTACATACTTAAGATTTAACTTAAAAAGCAATAGAAAAATTATCCAGGAATAACAACAAAGTACAAATGAGTAGGAGCATCTGTTTTTCCAGGATTAACTTAATTTATCCATTCTTAATATTGTGCTGTTACACCATACTATTATGTATTTGTATTTCATAGAGTTAATCATAGAATCAACCAGGTTGGAAGAGACCTCCAAGATCATCCAGTACAACCTAGCACCAAGCCCTAGCCAATCAACTAGACCATGGCACTAAGGGCTTTTCTTCAACACCTCCAGGGACGGCAACTCCACTACCTCCCTGGGCAGCCCATTCCAATGGCAAAGAATGTCAAGAACTTCCTCCTAACATCCAGCCTATACCTCCCCCAGTACAACTTGAGACTGTGTTCCCTTGTTCTGTTGCTGGTTGCCTTGTCCCCACCTGGCTGCAGCCTCCCTTCAGGTAGCTGCAGACAGCAACGAGAATCATCCTGAGCCTCCTCCTCTCCAGGCTAAACAAGCCCAGCTCCCTCAGCCTGTCCTTATAGAGCTTGTGATCCAGGCCCCTCACCAGCTTTGTCATCTAATAATTTTCTTGTCTTTTTCCTTTATCACCTATTAAATTATATGATAATAAATTTTATTTCATAGCATGTCATACTTTGTGCAAATGTAGATATTGGAGAATCCTACTTTGCTCAAATGGCTGAAATTGGATGCTTCAAGCTATGAAAAAAAATATTTAACATTATTTACTCATTTAATTATAATAAAAGGATGAAGAGTATCTTTCTTATTTTCTTTCACGCAGCAGACTTCACCTACATCTACAGATGTAGAAGTATTAAAGAATTCTCTGTTGGCCTGTAATATCACTGAGAATTGTCTCCCTTCCTTCCTGAAATCATTTACAGCATATCTTATCCTTTTGCTCTTTGACCCTCATCACTAATGGTTATTAATTGCTAAGTCACTCAGGAATTGAATTATAGTGTTCATATCGGTACCATTAAGGTACAGATTATTTACTTCTCTCTCCTCTGGCAGCAATAAAATGCTCATGTGAAGCTGATGATTGCCAGTACTGTGTTCTTACTACAGTTGAACAAACTAATTTTTCACAAAATATTGCACAAAAATAATTACTTCTGCATAATTCATGTAGTGACTGCATGTGAAATAGAGATGAAGCCTCTTGGAAGAGTTTCTTTACCTTCAAAACAGCGAAGTGAGCATGCTTATAATTGTAATAAAAGGAAAAAGTAGATAAAGACCAATTTTCAAATATTACACAAACAATTGTCTACAGTAATGTCAGGAATAATCTTCTCACTGAGGAAGTGATTTGTGCCTTCACTGTGACGAACAGGCCAAGTGATCCTTTATAGAAATAATTTTTTTTTAAGTACTTGAATTTCTACCTTTCCAAAGACTTAACAGAACCTCACTGCTGGATAGATTTTTTTTTTTTCATTTACAGATTGAAGTCATTATGCCCAGGTGGAACTTAGAGATGTTACCATTGGTACTTGGTGCATGTGGGTTTTTCCCCCAGCTGTATAGAAGCATAGAATCATAGAATCAGTCAGGGTTGGAAGGGATGGCAAAGGATCATCTAGTTCCAACCCGCTGCTATGGGCAGGGGCACCCTACCCTAGATCAGGCTGGCCAGAGCCCCATCCAGCCTGGCCGTAAACACCTCCCTGGGCAACCCATTCCAGGCTCTCACCACTCTCACGCTGAACGACTTCCTCCTCGTGTTCAGTCTGAATCTCCCCATCTCCAGCTTTGCTCCACTCCCCTTAGTCCTGTCACTACCTGATATCCTAAAAAAGTCCCTCCCCAGCTTTTTTTGTAGGCCCCCTTCAGATACTGAAAGGCCACAAGAAGGTCACTTCGGAGTCTCCCCTTCTCCAGATTGAGCAGCCCCAACTCTTTTAGTCTGTCCTCATAGGAGAGCTGCTCCAGCCCCCTGGTCATCCTCGTGGCCCTTTTCTGGACATACTCCAACATGTCCACATTCTTCTTGTAATGGGGGCTCCAGAACTGGATGCAGTACTCCAGGTGGGGTCTCAGCAGAGCGGGATAATGCTTCATATATTACCAGATAGTTGTCAGGGAGAATTTTTGCTAGACAAATTGAGTATAGAGGACAAGATGTTAACAGTTTAAGGTACATTGTCTTTAATGAGACATGCTATTAAGTATATAAGGTTGTTGAACTGTCTCTCAGGATCCTAATATGTTGTCATATATTGGCTTTATGTAACTACTGGATTGTTTGTGCAAAAAAGCATGTGAAAATGTTATATTTTTTCTCCAATACTTACACTCATTCTGCTATAACACAGTTAAGATTCAGTGGATCTTATCACAGGCTCAAAGCATTTTCCAGACTTTTTTTTTCTTTTTGTCCACAAGGAACCTCTGACACTTTCTATTTCGTACAAGTTGGAACAAAGCCCTTTTACTTTCACCAAGATCTCCCTTGCTTCAGATTTATGTGTAAGACTTTTATCTCCAAACTGTGTCTCTGGATATTAGGAGGAAGTTCTTCACAGAGAGTGATTTGCCATTAGAATGGGCTGCCCAGGGAGGTGGTGGAGTTGCCGTCCCTGGAAGTGCTGAAGAAAAGCCTGGATGAGGCACTTAGTGCCGTGGTCTAGTTGACTGGACAGGGCTGGGTGCTAGGTTGGACTGGATGATCTTGGAGATCTCTTCCAACCTGGTTGAATCTGTCATTCTATGATTCTAAGTTTGTTATTAATTATTTTACTAACTAACCTGGCTACTCTCATAAAGTTAAAGTTCTCTTTGTTTTTGATTCCTGTTTTTTCTTTCTGTATCCCAGTCCATCTGACATGTCCCATTCAGTCAATGTTGCTATACTCTACAGATTACCAGGCTGCAAAAAGGCATAACTTTTAAGGTTATATACACTCTTTTCAACACCACAAAGAAGAAATTATACCCCAAGAATTGTCAAAGGTCCTTAACAAGAGCCTTATGTGCATGAATAGCATTCCTCTCTTCATGCTTAATAGTCCATGTCCTTGCTTTAGAACATGGAAAACTAAAAGAATGCAGGAAAGTTATCTTTTTATCTTAATATTGTTGTCCCCTTTTTTTTTTTTGCCATCATGTATGAATTTTATCCAGTTGGTTATAATGTATATGCAGACTGTATAACTCTTATGACAGCAAAGTGTTCTAGGTATATACACTTCAGAGTTAGTTTCTTTTCCTTTCTCAGCTAGGTTTCTTTGATCACATATTCCCTATCTGAATTGTACATCATCAGCCATTTATTTCAATACTTGGTTAGTGACAAGTGAACATAATAGGATTTATCAAAAGCAGCAATGAACCACTCCTTTGTGTAAATCACATTAATCACAATGTCAAACTGGATATCCATTGGGTTAAATGATAACTTCTGACCTGTAATTATCCTTATCTCTGGATACATAAGTAGCCCATAAATATTAATGCTTGGTCAGTTTCATTATGCATTCAGTTCACCTATGTATTAAATGCTAAATACATATCAGCACAATCAGAATGTATGTCCTCACCAAATTCAAGTATTACAAACTAACATAAGCATTCTTTCTTTTCAATGCAGTTAAAAGTGTTTAAAGCTCTTCAGATTTTTTTTTTTTTTCCCCAGAAATATTAATTGTACAATTTGGTACAGAAAAAGTAGACAACATTTCACCTCGCCAGCAGGACAAGGAAGGTTCTTCTTCCCCTGTACTCAACACTGGTGAGGCCACACCTTGAGCACTGTGTCCAGTTCTGGGCTCCTCAATTCAAGAGAGATGTTGAGGTGCTGGAACATGTCCAGAGAAGGGCAACAAAGCTGGTGAGGGGCCTNGGCACTTAGTGCCATGGTCTAGTTGACTGGATAGGGCTGGGTGCTAGGTTGAACTGGATGATCTTGGAGGTCTCTTCCAACCTGATTGATTCTATTCTATTCTATTCTATTCTATTGAAATATTGCAGTTTAAGTGTTAACATCTGCTCTTACGTATCAAATATTTATTTACATACTCAAAATAATTACCTATTAATGATTTCATAAAGTTTCATAAAAGCTTCTTCTCAGATGCAGTGGGTTATGTTATCTTTTATTTTATCACTGCATATGTTCTCTTTGGA
This sequence comes from Tricholaema leucomelas, assembly GCA_013400475.1. Lineage (NCBI taxonomy): Eukaryota > Metazoa > Chordata > Aves > Piciformes > Lybiidae > Tricholaema lacrymosa > Tricholaema leucomelas. Next base: position 7,889 of record WAAF01011341.1, on the reverse strand, counting down.
GCATATATTTGATTGAAATGGCAGTGTGACAGACCCCCTAGGGCAGAGTCAATGAAATAATTTTCTGAGGTCAATCTAGTGAACAACAAAAAAAACCCCAACAACTAAATGGAGCAGATGTCTAATAATAATGATCTGAGTCCCAGTTGCTAGCTTTTCTCAGAAGGGACAGAAGCAGCCATCTGTGTCTTCCTGCTTCTAGAAGCATGATCATTGTGACAATATTTGGAGGAATACAGGATAAGCATTTTTTTTTTCAGTCTGAGTCTTCACTTAAAGTGTGATGGTTTGTTTTGCTTGCTTGTTTGGTTTGAATTACTTCTTGAAGGTCTCTGAAAGTATATACAAAATGTACCTGTCTTCTATATCCATAAATTATCCATCATGGTGTCATGAAGCTATTGTGTATCTATTAGAGGAATGAAAATGTCCATGATAGGTGTTTATTTGCTTTAGTACTCATGACACAATTCTTTCATAAGAAATATGAATATAAAAGTCCCTTATCTCAGGCACCATCTAAAGCATCTTATATAACTGCTCATTGATAACTGCACTCTTCAATAAATACAGTTATCCAGATCAGATTTTACTTTGATATATGGAAGCAAATCTAGAACCACTCTTTATTGCATTGAAAGGTTTATCTCATAATGATGCAAGAAATATTCCTTCTGGCTAATATGTTTTTAAGAAATAAAAGAACTACAGAACTTAAGCTTTTGTTATGGTCTATACCAATTCTTGCCTTGAGCAACCTGCTCTAGTGGGAGGTGTCCCTGCCTGTGGCAGGGGGTTGGAGCTGGATGATCCTTGGTGTCCCTTCCAACTTAAACCATTCTATGATTCTATGATTCTATGATTCTACATGTGCTATATGGACCATGGCTGTGGCATGTGTGGCACGACTTGGCCTGGCCTCTCCGTGGATTAACAATTGCCTCATTATATCTAGAAATTCAAAGCATTCTACAGCCACTATGCTTCTAACCCCAACCTTGCTGCTAATCTGAAGGGTAGACAGTAAGGATGATCGAGAATTCTGTCTGACCAACTAATGAAAAAGTGTATGTGGCTATGAATTATGCACAGGAAACCTCTATCTTGTATAGGTGATCCTGCTCTGGCATGGGGGCTGGATTAGATCTTTCAAGGTTAGTTCCCATCCCTAATGTTCTGTGATTCTGCAATCTCTACTGGATGTAAAAGGAGACAGATAAGAAAAGGAAAAAAAACAATGAAACTTTAGTTCTATTTTATCATGGAATTATTACAAGCTGTATACTTCAAATTCCATGCAATTTTCTTTGAAAAGCTGACCAACTTGTCTTAAACTTCTCAATAAACGGGAAATGTGCAGCCATTTGCCTGACTTTCTGGGTCAAAATGTTAAAGAATGCAGAGCTGCACATTGCACTCAAGGCCCCATGTGTACTCTTTATTATAAGGCTTTACGTACCTTCAGACTATGGTGATTCTGCTGTGCACTAGAGCAGCTTAATGAGAGCATATAAAGCTGATCCATTTTGGTGCATTGTGCCACATACAACTTACAGCTGGTATAGAATTTTTAAGAGACGAAGCAGGAGCAAAAATGTCAGTCAGGGATATGCAAAGCTCATGATTGTGATAGTAAAAGAACCAGTACCAGGGCAATTTTCCAGACACTGGAAATCTATATTCTCAAATTGTTAGAATGGTAGCACTTCTCACAATTCTTATGCACAATTTGGGTGTTAGGTCAATCCTCAAATTACAAATTTGCTATAATACACAAGAATTTCACTGAAAACCATGTCTGTCATAAATGAAGCTGATGAGCTGTGAGATATGTAATGAATAATACCATTAAGTGCAAGGTTCTTTTAGTCCAGGCATTATACAACTCCAAATGCTTGTCTGTTTTACATTATAGGACACCTTTTTCCATGTATTAAAGAAAATATAATTGGATATGGAAAATGGTTTTGAAGCAGTGCTGAGAACATGGTGTTTTGCCATACAAGCTATATAGATACATTTTCAGTGTGCTTAATAAAGATAAAAAAAATCCCCCCAAAACAAACCCCAAAACCTTCCAGGATTCAATTTTCAATACCCAATTATGTCTTGTAAGCAGTTACATTCAAATTGAGGTGAAAACCTCTACAAATCAGATCTGCTCCTGTGCCTCTTCTAAAGTGTCTTAAAGATGGCAAAAGGAAGGACCCCTGCATTTTAGTTAGCTTTCATTTGTAATACTGCAGGGGAATGTAAAGCTGAAGTGACAGACAATGACCACCTCCACTCAAGAGGCAGCTTGTACTTTAAGCTTGGGATGCTTTGGTTTTCTGTAAAAAATCAGCCACTCAAAACCAAAAAAGCCATGATTTCTGGGCTAGTTTGAGCCTAGCTAGAATGTTCTGGTGAGAAGGACTAGATAATAGGCTATGAAATGAAAATGATGACAATGTCTACTTCTTTCACAGTCTTGCTGAGATGTGTAAAGAAGAAAAGCAAAACAAAAGATGTCACGTGCGCTTGGCACTTCGCTCTGGGCTTTGCCCTGGGCTCTTTGCCTGCTGGGGAGCTCTGGGGCTGCTGGCTGAACTCCATCTTGCTTTCTAACCTCACCCTCTATTTGCTTTTGGCTGATTCCCCTTGTTTCTTAATCCCCCTGGCCGAACCTCCATTCTTCCTTGGGACTGGGGTAAGGTTGAGAGGGGTAGGGGGAAGGTGAGGGGGTGGTTGAGAGCCCCTCCTGGGGACTCAGGTTTCTGAGAGGGGAGTTGTGTCTGTATTACCTTTTTACCTTGTATATTTCTGTCTATAACTGTATATACTGTAAATATCTGCTTGTAAATTGGTTTCTAAGGTTTTCTAAGACCAAGCCCAACTGTTAACCTGGCACTTCCAGGTCCATCATTAAACCATGCACTGTGCACCACATCTACACATCTTTTAAGTACCTCTGGTGATGGAGTTGACAATTCTTTCAGTGAAGAAATTTTTCCTAACATCCAACTCGACCGTCCCTTGGCACAACAATGAGGCTGCTTCCCCTTGTCTTATCACTTGTTACTTGTGAGAAGTAACTGTCACCCACCTGAGCGTAACCTCCTTTTAGGTAGTTGTAGAGAGTAATTCCTTTTCTTCTGGACAAACAACCCCAGCTCCCTAAGGCACTCCTCATAAGACTTGTTCTCTTGACCCTTCATCAACCATTTTGCTTTTCTTTGGATATGCTCCAGAACCTCAATGTCTTTCTTGTAGAGAGGGGTCCAAAACTAAACATGGTATTTGAGGTGTGGCCTAATCATCAGTGTCCCAGGACTCTGAAACAGGCAGACACCGGGATCTTACCCATAATAGAACAAGAGTATAGCAGTATGGGTGTATGTGCAAGCATTTTACACTGAGATTCTGTATGAGTTTAAACCTTCCAGGTCCTGTGTGGTGACTGTAAATGTGCCTGCTCTTGGTCTAAGCTTATCTCAAGATTATTAATGCCTTTATTTATATAGGGATAAAAATGAGCAGCAGTCATTACAAAGCAAAAGTATGGTAACATTCTCTAACACAACTGTTTAACCTCCCACATGGAAACAGAGAAGGTTCTTAGCTTCACTAGTACCAATGGATTGACATCAGAAAAGCATTTCTAAGAGTACTTCAACAACAACATTTAAAGCAAATGACCTAAATATCAAAATAACAGTTTTTAGACTACAGTAGTACTAAAGTGAGAATTTAGACCCAAGATTACCTTCCTGTCTTAAATGAAATTTCCTAGGACATATCTAGTCTTAAAATTCAGTCCAAATATTCCATCACTGAACTACTTACTGTTAGTCAAGTTGACTACTGTATTTCCTTCCCTTGAAGAATTCATCTGACTCTTGTGTTCATGCTCTTCAGAAACATTTACGCTTCATTCCCCTGCCACAGTTCTAACTGTGCATTTGGCAACTCTTGATCCACTTGAGTGAATCCAAAACTACATCTGCCCTTGAGGCATTCCCATCTCTTGAGAAGGTCTCAGTCCATCTCTAATTTTTGTTTGCTTGCCGAGACTTCATTTCACCTAGAACTCACTTTGCCATTGGCACAAACTCCATTTTTCCCTGGCCAGTGATGAGGACTACCTTGCGGTTTACCTTCAGGGCAGTAAAACTCAATTTTGTCTGTACCATTGCACTACTTTCACCTGATTCAGGTTTCTCTTTCTCTCTAGAGGGCTCTTAAATAAGACTGTTATTATTTAATCTACTTTTAATATTCTTTCATAATATCAGTTTCTCATTTTATGTAATGATTTTCAGAGGTCCTTTGTATTTTCCTTTAAGTAATGAATACTCTGTATTCTCTCAGTAGGTTTGCAAATGACACTAAATTGGGTAGGAGTGTTGATCTGATTGAGCATAGGAAGGCCCTGCAAAGAGATCTGGACAGGCTGGATTGGTGTGAAAAGGTTAGTTGAATGAGATTTAAGAAAGCAAAGAGTCATGTTCCGTACTTGGGTCACACCAACCCCGTGCAGCACTATAGGCTTGAGGAAGAGTGTCTGGAACATTACCTATTGGAAAAGAACCTGGGGTTGTTGGTTGACATTCCTCTGAATATGAGCCACCAATGAAGGCCTACAGCACTCAGGCCTGTATCAGGAACAGCGTGCAAATAGGAGTAGGGAAGTGATCATTCCCCTGTACTTGAAATTGATGAAGCTACACCTTGAATACAGGGTTCAGTTTTGAGTGCCTCTTTACAAGAATGCCATTGTGGTGCTGGAGCATATCCAGAGAAGGGAATAGAGAAGAAATCTTAAGAGAAAAGGCAGAGGGAACTGGGACTCTGGCACTGTTTCATCTGGAGAAAAGGAGGTTGAGAGGAGATCTCGTTGCTCTTTACAACTACCTGAAAGGAAGTTATAGCGAAGTGGGGATTGGTCTCTTCTTCCTAGTATCAAGTGATAAGATGGGAGTAAATGGCCTAAAGTTGTGCCAGAGGAGGTTTGGATTATAGGATATTAGGAAAAGTTTCTTTCTTTACAGAAAGAGTAGTCAGGCATTGGAATAGGTTGGCTGGGGAGGTTGTAGACTCATCACCTCTGGAGGTGTTCAAGAAACATACTGGCATGACTTCAAGATGTGGTTTAATGGCCATGGCGGTGTTGGGTTGATGGTTGGACTTGAGGATCTCAGAGGTCTTTGCCAATCAAAAAAATTCTACGATTCTATGATTATTGTGTTACATTTTTCTTATAAATTACCAAGCAGAATAACAGTTGTGTGACATTTAAGAAAACTCATCAGTAAGACAAATGAGTTCAAAAATTCATTATCCCATATATAGGCAATTCATTATCCCATATATAGGCAAAAATTCATATATCCCATATATATATAGGCTGCGCCAGGGGAAGTTTAGGCTCGAGGTGAGGAGAAAGTTCTTCACTGAGAGAGTCATTGGCTACTGGAATGGGCTGCCCAGGGAGGTGGTGGAGTCGCCGTCCCTGGAGCTGTTCAAGGCAAGATTGGACGTGGCACTTGGTGCCATGGTCTAGCCTTGAGCTTTGTGGTGAAGGGTTGGACTTGATGATCTGTGAGGTCTCTTCCAACCCTGATGATACTATGATACTATGATATGATATTATGAAGGAAGAAACAAACATCACGTATTTTAAGTACATATATGGCATATGTATTTGAGTGATTTTGTATGTTACTAGCAAGGTCATAGAATTTGTTTTATGTTGTTAAATGGTTGTAAAAAATTAAGATTGAATAATTTTAAGCTGCATTCTGTCCTAAGTAACTGTTTAAACCATTGGTAAGAAACTTAAGGCTTAATATGTGCATTTCAAAGTACTAGAAAAAGATCAGTTGAGTTAAAATAATTTACATGATGCTGACACTTGGTTCATGTACAGTATGATAAATTGTAATACAGAAAATAAAAATAATAGATTATGTAGACACTTCAATGTTTTTAAAAACATATTGATTCTTTCTTTGTAGTATCCTTTCTTATCTTCATAGTCATCAATACTGTTGGCCTATTCATTGCTACACACTTTAAATCTCTTCCGAACTGAATCAATAATGACAGTCTATAAATGAAGGCTGTTATATCTGTAACAGATACACCATTCTTGAGGAACTGCTGATCAGGCAAGCAGTCCAGAAGTTATTCTAATTTAGTAAGCAGATTCCTGGTTTCTCTGAAGTCCTGAGTATCTTCCCAGAAAGTATAATTGACCATAATTCTGGACTCCAAAGAAAATACAAATCATTTTCTAAATAGTCAGAATCTCTTTACTTCTCATATCATGAAAATATTAGCAATATAATATTAGTTACACTGCTGGATCAGTTACTAAAGTACAGAACAGGGAACAAACAGGAGAAGTGACATTTAATAAGAAAAAAGTCCCATGTTTCTTTGCTTCTAAAACTTCTCTTTTCTACGCAGACAGCTCAAATGACATTCAGTTATTTGCCTCCCATATGTATGTGATTTAATTATAATCAAAACTGTCAGAGAGGTATTTTAAATCACAGGGGTTTGTCAATGTTTGCTGGCAGAAGCATGGAAATTTTCTGTGTTAATCTTTTCCTTGACTTCAAGTTTGTATTAATGGCCATCATTCCTCAGGCTGCCTTACTAAGAAGTGCTGGGAATCATGATTGAAAGACAAATAAACTATATATTGCCTTCAGCAGTGAACAGCTGGTGTTTTAACTGTCTGAATACAAACTTAAGACATACAATTCTGGCTTTATATGACAAGAGCTTTTATGGTTCAGACAACAACAGCACTTAGCTTGTCCAAGTTGACCATAAGGATTGACGCGAAGAGATTGTTGTCAAGCTAACTGCGACAAAAAGAAGCTGTCATGGGAAAGAAGATGTCAGGGAAAGTGGGGGGAGGGGGGGGAAGGGTAAGGAAGTTCAAAATACTTCACTGAGAAAATGTTCTTAAGTAGAGAAATAAAACAATAGAATATATCCATCTTTATGTGATTTTCAAAATTCAGACAGTTAAAAACCCACCTCGCAAGACTACAATTTGTATCTCAAACACTTTAAGATTTGAACTTCTGATTAAAACCAAACCAAACCAAACAAACAAAACTCCAAAGTAGTTACCACTATTGTCTTTTTTTTTAATTATTGTATATTGATGCAGATAATGTTCCTTGAGAGATATTTCTTTCAAAGAAATTGGTAAATTTATAGCAGAGTATCTCACTCTTTGTATTTCAATTGTAATGAAAAAGCTTTGAACTTGCAGTGATTAAATTCTCAAATGCTAGGAACAGGAGATCTAACTGGAAAAGGCTAAAGAGACTGAAATGTACATGGATTAAATTCAGTCACTGCAAGACATTATTTTCTTCTGTCCTTTTGGGAGCACCATGTGTTGCAGACTCTAGAATCACTAACTCAAGTACATTAACAGCAAGTCTTACAGAGTATGAAGGCAGAACTCAAGCAAATCTGTCTTATTTGTACACACTTCTTTCTGTTCAGCTGAGGGCTTTTTATATTCATAAATAGATTAGCATTGCTTCAGCTGTGCTTTGTTCTGACACCAGGTTGCTCTGTAAATGTTTATCTCACTGGCTTCTCCTCGAGCACGAATGCCTACAGGTTTGGGATGCAACCAAAATGTTCTCATTTCTCTCAGCATCTCTATGATTTGAACATGTGCAAAACTGTGTCTCTGGGCACTTAGGCAAGCACCAAACTTGTGTAGCTTAAAGGCTGAACACCCGGTTGAATGGATGTTTTGAAGTGTTTTCATACTTTCTGAGCCCTTAATCAGACATAGTGTGAGATAGCTGCATTTGATTTGCATCTGCAATAGAATAGAATCGAATCAATCAATCAGGTTGGAAGAGACCTCC
>WAAF01011339.1:0-19859 GCA_013400475.1 Tricholaema leucomelas | reverse complement strand
GGTTGCCTGGGAAAAGAGACCAACCCCACCTGGCTGCAACCTCCCTTCAGGTAGTTGTAGACAGCAATGAGGTCTGCCCTGAGCCTCCTCTTCTCCAGGCTAAACAACTCCAGCTCCCTCAGCCTCTCCTCATATATATATATATATGTATATAAAAGCTGTAGTTTTATATCTATAGAATCATAGAATCAACCAGGTTGGAAAAGACCTCCAAGATGATCCAGTCCAACCTAGCACCCAGCCCTAGCCAGTAAACTAGGCCACATCTATCTATGAAAACCTAACAATAATGTAGATTATATATCTCTACATACATCATGTATCTAGAATATTATATAGAATCATAGGATCATGGCATTACAGAGTGGTTTGAGTTGGAAGGGATCTTTCAAGATCATCTAGTCCAATTTCCCTGCAGTCAGCAGGGACATCTGCAACTAGAGCAGGTTGCTCAGAGTCCCAAATGACCTGACCTGGAAGAAGGAGCCTTCTAGTATCTGAAGGGGGCCTACAGGAGGGCTGGGGAGGGACTATTGACAAGGTCTTGTATTGACAGGACGAGGGGGAATGGGTTTAAACTGGCAGAGGGGAGATTTGGACTGATGTTAGGAGGAAGTTCTTTACAGTGAGGGTGGTGAGACACTGGCACACGTTACCCAGGGAGGTTGTGGCTGCTCCCTCCCTGGAGGTGTTCAAGGCCAGGCTGGATGAACCTGCTCTAGTGGGAGGTGTCCCTGCCTATGGCAGGGGGTTGGAGCTGGATGATCTTTGAGGTCCCTTCCAACCTAAACCATTCTATGATTCTTTTTGCCCTGTCAATATCCAGTGCTAAAATTCCCTGGATCTGAAGAGCTGAGGTTTCGAACAGAAGCTCTGATTTTGTTGGAGGTAATGGCAAAACTCCCAAGATGCCTTCCCATAGAGTCATCTTCCCCTGGAAGCGCTGAGCCATCACAACTCAGCACAAAATTAGCAGGAGCTGGGTGTCCTTGCCATCTTCAGAAATGAAGATCAGGGTGTCCTGAAGAACAAACCCAATAAAACCAGAAGCTAAAAGCAGAGTGCTCTGCACTCTTCTCATTTTGTTTAAATCTCTAGTCCCAGCCTGAGGGATACAAGCCTGGGAAATGATGGGATCCTGCCTCTGCCTGTCTGGAAGGCAATTTCTATTTAGGTTTTATAACAGCAGAATGAGTCAGAGAGATGCTGGCTGTTTGACTTCTCTAGGCCAGTTCTCATGCAGTGCAACAAGAGCAGGGGCAGAGTCCTGCATCTGAGGAAGAATAACCCTTGAGCCGGTACAGGTGAGGAGTTGACCTGATGTAAAGCAGTTGTGCAAAGAAAGACCTGAGAGCTCTGATGGATGACAAGTTCACCTTGAGCCAGCAATGAGCCTGCATGACCAAGAAGGCCAATGATCTCCTGGGGTGCATGAAAAAGAGTGTGGCCAGCAGGTCAAGAGAGGTTCTCCTCCCCCTCTTCTCTGCCCTAGTGAGGGCAAATCTGGAGTCTTCAGTCCAGTTCTGGGCTCCCTGGCACGAAAGAGACAGGGAATTACTGGAGAGTCCAGCAGAGGCTGCAGAGATGCTGAGGGGCCTAGAGCATCTCTGAGAGGAGAGAAGGCTGAGAGACCTGGGGCTGTTTAGGTTGGAGAAGAGCAACCTGAGAGGGGATCTGATCAGTGCATATAAATATCTAAATGGTGGACATCATGAGGACGTGGCTGGGCTCTTTAGTGGTGCCCAGTGATAGGGCAAGGAGCAGCAGGCACAAACGTGAGCCCAGGAGGTTCCATCTGAACAGGAGGACAAAATTCTTTGCTGTGAGGGTGCTGGAGCCCTGCAGCAGGCTGCTGAGAGAAGTTGTGGAGTGTCCTTCTCTGGAGAGATTCCAGACCCTCCTGGACACTGCAATCCTGGGCAGCCTGCTGTGGGTGATCCTGCTTTAGCAGGGAGGTTGAGCTATACAATCCTGAGAGGTCCCTTGCAACCTCCAGCATTTTCAGAGGTCATGAAACATTGCAGGATTACAGGGCAAGGAACTGTTTGGTGCAGCTAAATGCATCACAGCAGCTTAGCCTGGGGATTTAGCTCAGACAACTGATCCATTTGTTCCACATCATCATGGGTGAGGAAAGGCAGCTTTTTTACTTCTCAAACCCTGTGTCATCCCTTTCAGTCCCCCCCCACCGTGATGAGTAGCTGCAAGCTCAGCTTCTTCACGTGGCTCTCCTGGCTCTTGGAAAGGAGGATGGTGCAGAGTCACACTGAGAATGTGGTTTGAGTTATGATTTGACATGCAGGATTGCTCCCGACCTGCCCAAGAACAGGCAAAAGGTTTGGATAAGTCATGCTGGGAGACAGGCCCTGGTTTGTGAGACATTTTCCAGGCTCAGTTAAAAGTGCTTTCCAAGTGTACAACGTGTTTTCATGGGACAAGCAACCTTTGCTGGAATGGGCTGGACCAGATAGCTGATGGTTTGAAATCAATTTGCCACGGATGGCTTTGAAGCTGTTCGCTCCCAGGCAGCTGCACCTTGTTGCAATTTGCTAACGGTGTCACAACTGCTACTTTCCCCCTTTTATTTTCCTACAACAGCTCCTCTGCATTACAATAACTCCTTTAATTTCTCCACAAGTCCTCTCTCTTGCAGCCCTCTGCCATCTCAAACAGCAGCAGGAGCACCTCCTCTTGGCAATTTCCCCTTCCCTCTTAACCTTGACCTGCAATCTGCTGAAAGTCGTTACTGAAAACTACCTTGATGAGAAATGACAGTAGAAAAACTTGCTCAACCAGATGCAGAAGAAACCCAGTCATGAGAAAGAGTCCCAGAGCCAACAATTTTGAGTCATGGACTTACTCTGTCTTGGAATAGGGAGTCGACAGCTTCAAGGCAGTAGCTATTAAGTTTTGTTTGCTTTCTTTTGGAGCGACTGGAACCCCTCTGCTGTGAGGACAGGCTGAGAGAGTTGGGGTTGTTCAGCCTGGAGAAGAGAAAGCTCCAGGGGAGACCTGGCTTGTGGCCTTTCAGGACTTAAACAGATCAATCAGAAAGCAGGGGACAGAATTTTGAGCAGGGTCTGTTGTGACAGGACAAAGGTGATGGTTTGAAACTAGAAGAGGAGAGATTTAGACTACAGAGAAGGAAGAAATTGTTTACACTGAGGGTGGTGAGACCCTGCCCCAGGTTACCCAGAGAGATGGGAGATGCCCCATCCCTGGAATCATTCCAGGTCAGGTTGTTAGAGGCTCTGAGTAACCTGCTGTGTTTCCCAATGTCCCTGCTCACTGCAGAAGGCTTTGACTAGATGACCTGTAATGATCTCTCCCAACCAAACCATTTTATGATTCTATAGCTCTTTAACATCTTTGTCAGTGATATGGACAGAGGAATTGAGTGCACCCTCAGCAAGTTTGCAGATGACACCAAGCTGTGTGGCGCAGCTGACTTGCTGGAGGGCAGGGATGCCATCCAGAGGGACCTGGACAGGCTGGAGAGGTGGGCCCAGGCCAACCTCATGACGTTTAACAAGGCCAAGTGTAAGGTCCTGCACCTGGGTCGGTGCAATCCCAGGCACAGATACAGGCTGGGTGGTGAATGGCTGAGAGCAGCCCTGAGGAGAAGGACCTGGGGGTCTGGGTTGACGAAAAGCTCAACATGAGCCTGCAGTGTGCACATGCAGCCCAGACAGCAACCCTGTGCTGGGCTGCATCAAGAGCAGTGTGGCCAGCAGGGCAAGGGAGGGGATTCTCCCCCTTTACTCTGCTCTCCTCAGACCCCACCTGGAGTACTGTGTGCAGTTCTGGAGCCCCCAGCACAAGAAGGACATGGAACTGCTGGAGCCAGTCCAGAGGAGAGCCACGAAGATGCTCAGAGGGCTGCAGCAGCTCTGCTATGAGGACAGGCTGAGAGAGTTGGGGCTCTGCAGCCTGGAGAAGAGAAGGCTTCGAGGAGACCTTAGAGTGGCTTTCCAGTATCTGAAGGGAGCCTACAGGAAGGCTGGGGAGGGACTATTGACAAGGTCTGGTAATGTCAGGACGAGGGGGAATGGGTTTAAGCTGGCAGAGGGGAGATTTAGACTGGATGTTAGGAGGAAGTTCTTTACAGTGAGGGTGGTGAGACACTGGCACAGGTTGCCCAGGGAGGTTGTGGATGCTTCCTCCCTGGAGGTGTTTAAGGCCAGGCTGGATGAGGCCTTGAGCAACCTGCTCTAGTGGGAGGTGTCCCTGCCTATGGCAGGGGGTTGGAGCTGGATGATCCTTGAGGTCCCTTCCAACCTAAACCATTCTATGATTCTATGATTCTATGATTCTAGCACTGTGGTTCCTAAAAAGGAGCTGTGGCTGAGCACAAAAACGCTGAGCAGAGAGATACTTCCTGAGCTCCTGCTGCCCAGGGAAGTGGCTGAATCCCCAGCCTTGGGTGTACTTATAAGCTATCTAGATGTGCTGTTCAAGGATATGGTGTAGCAGTGGCCCTGGTAGAGTTAGATAATGGTTGGTCTTGAGGATCTTGAAGGGTTTTTTTCCAGCCACAGTGACTCTATGATTCTGTGAGAGCAGCAGCTGGGAGCTGGCCTCTGCCAAAGGCACATTTTCATAGAATCATAGAATCATAGAATCAGTCAGGGTTGGAAGGGACCACAAGGATCATCTACTCCCAAACCCCCTGCCATGGGCAGGGACACCCTACCCTAGATCAGGCTGGCCACAGCCTCATCCAGCCTGGCCTTAAACACCTCCAGGGACGAGGCCTCAACCACCTCCCTGGGCAACCCATTCCAGGCTCTCACCACTCTCATACTCAACAACTTCCTCCTCATATCCAGCCTGATCCTACCCACCTCCACCTTTGCTCCATTCCCCCTAGTTCTGTCACTCCCTGATATCCTAAAAAGCCCCTCCCCAGCTTTTTTGTAGGCCCCCTTCAGATACTGAAAGGCCACCAGAAGGTCTCCTGGAAGCCTCCTCTTCTCCAGCCTGGACAGCCCCAACTCTTTCAGTCTGTCCTCACAGGAGAGGTGCTGCAGCACTCTGAGAGTTGAGAGACAATTTCTGGGACAGTTGAGCCTCAATGTTTTCAATTCTGTTTGTCAGCCACACATCTGAGAAGAGCAGCTTAGCCAAGAGCCCTCATGCCCTTCACAGCTCAAGGTTTGTGACTGGAACTCAGTTCAGATTCAAACCCATCGCTTATGGGAAACCAGCTCCTACCAGCACGGCTTTGTGGGTGGAGGCTGCAAAGGGAACCTGAGCATTGGTTCCTGTTGTGCAAAAATGGAGCAGGATTTGAACACCACAGTTTGGTAAAGTTCTTGATAACGTTTAGTCTTGCTTTGTTCTGGGGGTTTTTGTTTGGTTTAAGATCTTTATTGTCTCTGGAAATGCTTTGCTTAGGTCTTTACCAGGCTGGGTGGCAAATCCACAGCCGCCATTGGGGAAGTCTAGGCTGGATGTTAGGAGGAAGTTGTTGCCAGAGAGAGTGATTGGCATTGGAATGGGCTGCCCAGGGAGGTGCTGGAGTTGTTGTCCCTGGAGGTGTTCAAGAAAAGCCTGGATGAGGCACTTAGTGCCATGGTCTGGTTGATTGGCTAGGGCTGGGTGCTAGGTTGGACTGGATGATCTTGGAGGTCTCTTCCAACCTGGTTGATTCTATTCTATTCTATTAGTGGGAGATCCTTGACCCAGAAGGTTATGATGAACATCTGATGATTTGAATCCTTATCCTACCCAAGTCAACGAGCATTTGTCTACACTGAATTTCATTTTAACCCGTGGAAGGACTAGAGCCTGGAAATTGAAATGGCTTTCATGGGCTCTGCTTGAAGCTTTTATTTACTGCAAATTCAAGTAGAGAAATCCAGGTCCAAAGCTGTCCCCAACCAACTGCAGCCAGTGGAAATAATCTATTTATTGCAGCGGGGAGAGACTCCAACCCTCAGCTTGCGTTCAACCTGAACTCCTCCAGCCTGCACGCACTGGCAGTGAATGAACTGCTCTCAGTTTCTGGTCTTCAAGCTCTGGAATTCTTTTCGATCCTGGAGATAAGAGAAAAGGCTTCTAAACAGATGCGTCATGCCTGCTTAATTTTCCATGAAGCCCAGGGAAGATATTTAACTCTCTCCTCTCAGGGTGTGAGTGTGTGAAAAAGCCATGCTTTCTCAGCACCAAAATCCACCCTGCTAGTGGAGATACTGTGGAGACCTTGGAGTACCCAGCCCTGTAAACATCATTAGCTGTGGAAAAGCCATTCATTAGTAACAGGCAATATGTTCTTCTATCCTCTCCTCTGAAGAATAGGCAGTGCTATCTAAATAAGCTGTTTCCTGAGAAGTTACTCAAAGTTACTGCTGTAGCTGTAGGCCAAATCTCCTCCCCCAGGAGCCAGACAGAAACAAGGCTCTCACAGAGGAAAGATCTGCCCTTTGGTCCAGCAAACTTTGCCATTCCTCTGAAGTTCTTTTCTCCTCAGCCTCCTGGTCAATGTGTTTCTCTGCTTGCTTTTTTACCCCCCACCATCTGCAAACTCAGCCGTTTCCATGCCTACATCCAAGCTGAATGCACCCATGTCCTGACACCTCTCTGTGCTCTGTTTGTCCAAAAGCAACTGCAAAAAAATCATAGAATCAAGCAGGTTGGAAGAGACCTCCAAAATCATCCAGTCCAACCTATCACCCAGCCCTGTCCAATCAACCAGACCATGGCACTAAGTGCCTCATCCAGGCTTTTCTTGAACACCTCCAGGGACAGCGACACCACCACCTCCCTGGGCAGCCCATTCCAATGCCAGGCACTCTCTCTGGCAAGAAAAACCTCCCCTGGCACAACTTGAGACTGTGTCCCCTTGTTTAGTTGTTGGTTGCCTGGGAGAAGTCCTTCCTGACATCTCATCTGACCCTCTTTAGATTCCCCTTGCTGGCTTCTCATGATCCCTTACAGTTATTATGCATTCCTGGTTCTCCTCCTTCAGCATAGCCCATAGTACTGCCTGACTTCTCCAATCGAGAAACCACAACCAGGCATCTTCTCATGGGCTTTGTCCTGGACCACCCTGGCTGCAAGGACCTGATAGTGGAAGGGGAAAATTAGGCAGAGCCTCTCCAAATGCCTGAGTGACAGCAGTGCTGTGAAAAGAAGTATTTCCTCTTCACTCCTTGGCAAGGAGGGGCATGTTTGTGGAATGCTGTCTCCAGTGGGCTGGTGGAAACCTGCTCTGGTGGTGCTGGAGGGTGCACTTGGAGGAAGGAGTTTGTGTTTCTTTGAGTTGTGCCCTCTGCTATGTGTTACCAGCACTTAATTACACCTTATACATTAGAAACGCTCCCTTGCCCTCCACAGTCCCCTTCAGGAGGTGTTTTGGACAACACGTCAAAGCATGGAAGACTCTGGGAGGAGAGGGCAGACATAAGGACATGGATGGGTCTTCCTGTGCTGTCTTTCAGGCCAGACCCATAGCTAGGATCTTAATTTCTTAGAGTTGTTCATTACTTCTATTTTAAAACTCAAGTGTGCTGGCCTCTGCACGGTCATATTCCAAGGTGGAGGAGTTGTTTTGGCTTCTCCTAAAGTGTCACCTAAGGTCTCAGCTGGCTGTCACAACCCCTCCTTCCTTCCCCTCCTGTTGCTGTCAGATCTCCAGCAGCTCTCTGCTGAGAGCTTCAGGCTGTCAGAGTGGCATTCCCCACTTCTAATTAATGTTTCTAATGCAGTTGGATTGTCTAGAAACACAGGAAGAGCGGAGTGCTAACTGGGTTCTCAGGGGGTAGCAGATGATAGGAACAGTAGGAAATAATTCATCTGGGGCAATGGAAGCTTTCTAGCATCTATTCAGCATTTGTTACAAGGTATGAAACAGATCCAAGGTACAAACCTGAGCAGAGGAGGAATAAATTGCATTAGGTGAAACCCTTGGACCACCAGGCAGAGAGGATTTAGTGTGTATAATAAACTGCCTGTGTACCATTTATCACAGCTCAGGGGGGATTGCCTGGGGGTGATGATGGACACTCTAAGTTACAAAAATAAAATGATGTGTCACCTAACAGACCACAGGTGTCCACGCAGGGAGCCAGGAGGAAATCAACCTGACAGCCTTGAGAAAGTGGCATGGATGCTTAGGCTGGTCCTTCTACCGCATCACTTGCCTAGTTCCCTGATAGGAGGGCTCTGCTGAAAGGCTTCTTTCTTCCTTCTCCATCTAGATGATCCCACCTCTTCAGCAGCCTCTGTTTGCTTTCAGAAAGGGGAAATGCTGGGGCAGATGTCTGCTGCTCCAGAGGAAGCAGGCTGAAGCTAAGCCCACCTGCCCACCCCTGCACCTTGCTCCTGGGTGGGGAGAGAAGGAAATCTTGCATTTCACAGAACCAGAGAATCCCAGCATGGTGGGAATTGGAAGGGACCTCTGGGAATCATCTAGTTCCACCCTCCTGCTAAAGCATGGCCACCCAGATCAGATCACAGGGTTGAGGTGGGTTGGGAATTTCTTCAGAGAAGGAGACTCCACAGCCTCTCTGCGCAGCCTGCTCCAGGGTTCCATCACTCTTGGCCAACAGAGCATATTGCTGGTTCCTGGTGAACTTGTTCAGCAGCACTCCCAGGTCCCTCTCTGCTGCTTTCAAGTTGGACTCCCTCTAATCTGCAGAGGGTGCAGGGAGTTATTCCTCCCCAGGTGCAGACTCGTACACTTGCCTTTGCTGGACTTCATTAAGTTCCCCTCTGGCCAGCTCTCCAACTTGTCCAGGTCATTTCCCTGCAAAACTCCATCATCTCGGGGATCACACACACCCCCACGAGTGTATCCCCACCCAAGGGGCTCAAGGGCTGAGCATTTCAGCAAAGCTCTCATTCTATGACTTCTCAGTCCACCCAGGAGCATCTCCATTATTGCAGAGCCCCTGACCTCCCTCGGCAGGTTTCTCCATTGTCTGCCTGACCTCACCACTATAAAGCATTTCCTACTATTTAGCCTGATGTTTTTCTTTCTTAATTTTAGGCCATTAGTGCTTGTTCTTCCCAAAATTTACTACTGAAAATGACTCTGCCTCCTCCCTTCCTCTCTCTTGATGGATGGCTGTGGAGTGACCCTCCAGGATTTATATCTCCAGTGGCAAGGCAGGACTCCTCTCCTATCTTAATCCCCTCAAGGCCACAGCAAAAACAAAGTCGTTGTCTTTAAATCTGAATCTGTCACAACCTCTGTTTCCAAGCAGGGATATTCTCCACCTCGCTGAAGTTCAGCTCTATTTGCTTTCACAGCTCTGTCCCTGAGAGTCCAGGAGCAAACTCTCAAAGATGCTTCATTTTTCACTAGGGATTTTAGAAACCCTTCAAACTGAGTGATGGTACAATGGCTTCAGATGCATTGCACCTCTCTATTTCTCACTTTCTTTGTTTTACATTTACCTTCTTTTTCAATTATCCTCTTTTTTTTTTCTCAGTTACTTTGTTGTTGTTTTTTTTACCTTCTTTATTTCCCTCTTATTTTTTTTTCCATTTACCTTCTTTATTTGTCAAGGATCTCCTTTATTTATCACTTGCCCTCTTTATTTTTTTTGCCTGCCTTCTTTATTTTACATTTAGCTGCTTTATTTTCCAATTATCTTTATTTTTCACTTGCCTTTCTTTTTCAATTACCTCCTTTGATTTTAATTTGCCACCTTTATTTTACATTTATCCTGTTTCTTTTATTTGATTCCTCCCCACCCCTTGCCTATAATAAAACAAACAAACAAACATTTAATTCCCAAGCAGAGGGGGAAGAACTTTCTCTTTCCTCTCTTCTAGTTTAGATCTATGAGAATCATTTCTTTGGGGATTCACTGCTTGAGCATGTTAAAAAGAGAGAAATAGTTTGGTGAGAAGAACTGGGATTTTTTTGCACATTTCTTCTTTAATTATTAATGATTTTACCTTTCTTTGCCTGTTAAGTTTTAGAATAGCTCCCAAATAATCATAATTGATTCAGTGTGGGAGTGAATGGAGTAAGTGCTCTCCTCTTCCACAGATATGACACAATTGATGTGAATGAAAACATCCTAGACCCAAGTTTCAAAATCTCACTCTTTGGCAGATGAAATAAACTGACAAGAAATTTCTCCTGGCTACCTGTAGGTATTTCCACTAGCAGGGGTTTGCTGCAAGCATCACCCTGGCTGTCATGCCTCCTACCTTGATGTTGAAACATTATAGTGCTGGTACTGAATGCAGCAAAGCCTTACTGTGCTTCAGGTGCTTTCCTATATCATTAGGCTCTGTGTTGGGTGCAGGTAGAATAGATTAGACTAGACTAGACTAGACTAGACTAGACTAGACTAGAATAGAATAGAATCAACCAGGTTAGAAGAGACCTCCAAGATCATCCAGTCTAACCTAGCACCCAGCCCTGTCCTGTCAACCAGACCATGGCACTAAGTGCTTCATCCAGGCTTTTCTTGAACACCCCCAGGGACGGTGACTCCACCACCTCCCTGGGCAGCCCATTCCAATGCCAATCACTCTCTTCAACTCAACAACTTCCTCCTAACATCCAGCCTAGACCTCCCCTGGCACAACTTGAGACTGTGTCCCCTTGTCCTGTTGCTGGTTGTCTGGGAGAAGAGACCAACCCCAGCTGGCTACAACCTCCCTTCAGGTAGTTGTAGACAGCAATGAGGTCACTCCTGAGCCTTCTCTTCTCCAGGCTAAACAACTTCAGCTCCCTCAGCCTCTCCTCATAGGGTTTGTGTTCCAGGCCCTTCACCAGCCTTGTTGCCCTTCTCTGGACATGTTCCAGCACCTTGGCAGCTCCTTCCATTTGTCATATGTCCAGCAATGAAGACCTTGTGGGGTGGAGGAAGCCTTCTAGAAGGCTTTGTTGCCAGTATCACTATTTCCTGCCAAAGTCAGTGTTGCTCTGCCCCGAGAGACCCACAGAGATTTCGTCTCACCTGCTGGAACACAAAACCTTGGGAATGTTTGTGAACATTGTGGCTGGGCTCATATGAGCAAACATCTCCAACCAGCGTGGGAGAAGTTACCTCCTGTGCTCCTCCGAGGCTTGCAAGTCAGGGACAGGCAGGGTCTGACTCTGTTCTGACCATGAGACAAGTGTTAATATTAGAAGATGGTTTTGAGCATGGGGAAAATGGACTTGGATGCGAGTTTGGGGCGTTGTCCTTGGAGCTCTGCCCTCAACACTGCTCTTGGTGTGGTGCAGAGCTTGCAGAGTTGCCGGACATGAAGACATGAGTGGCTGCTTCCTAGCATGGGCTCCCTCCTCCTCAGAGAGTTTATTTCTGGGTTGTTTCAGCCATTCACCTCCAAGAGGCATTTCCTCCCCTTTTTCCCTTGTGAGGAGCAGGAGGGGAGCAAGGAGAGGCAGCTTCTCTAGAGATGGGTTTCAAAAGAGCCAGGACCTGC
Organism: Tricholaema leucomelas; assembly: GCA_013400475.1. Taxonomy (NCBI): domain Eukaryota; kingdom Metazoa; phylum Chordata; class Aves; order Piciformes; family Lybiidae; genus Tricholaema lacrymosa; species Tricholaema leucomelas. The sequence goes on along the minus strand of WAAF01011339.1, from coordinate 8,462 downwards.
CTGGGAGATTGGGAACTGGGACACTGCCTCTGGTCCCCGAATGTAGAGTTGCTGCCAATTTGCAACGTTTTCCCTTAAATGTAGATGCTGAAGATTTAATGGAAAGAGAGGTCAGGCTCTGACCTGACCACTGAGCAGGGTGACAGAGATGGCTCCTTCATGTCCTCTCAAGGGGTTTGTTAGTCTAAAGTTTAGTCCCAGCATCAGATGATACATTTTCCAGGGAAGCTAATGGATTCTCTTGCACTGCCACGAAGTGGTTGGTGGGGGTAGGAGGGTGACTCTTTCACGAGAGACAAATGACTTCCTCTCGACAAGCAGCTCTGTTTTAACTAGGGACATGATGGATGAGTCCCAAGTAAAGATTTGCACAGGCAAAGGAACACACAAACTTCATGTTGTCAGAGATCCAAAACGACAACAAAACCTCCCAACCATCACCAGCAACACCACGGAGAAGCTGAAACCCCACGGTGCTGTGCAGAGCTGAGAACTGGTCCATAGAGGGAGACTCTGGGTCAAAAACACCACATCACGTCACTCACCACGTAAGGAGACATGGACCAGTGCCAAAGGGAGATGCTTGAGCTTCCGAGGCCTTCACAGAAGCAGGGTTATGAGTTTGACTCCAAGAGATCCCTGCTGAAGTTAAACCAAAGCCTTCCTGTGGCAGGGAGAACAGCAGCCTCATCCTTCCGCCCCTCCTCTTGTCCCCCTCAGGCTATTGTTTTGATTTTCCTTGGCATCCTCCAGTGTGGCAGCAGCAAACTCGGCCACCATGTTCCACTGAATGTTTCCCTCACATTTTTCTTCTGCTCTTACCTTTACAAAAGAAAAAGGCCTATTATTTTTACATATATTAATCTACAAATGCTTGTCAAGGGCTGGGCACAGTGGTGGCATCCAAGTTCCTGTTGTTAGCTCAGAGAGTTTGCCGACCTCTCTGTTGCATCTGGGAGCCAAAATCCAGTCCGCTGTGCTGGGCGTGGTACAAGCATGGATGAAAAGGATGGAGTGAAGAGCTGCTATTGAAGCCTAAAGGCTCCCCGTGGGGGATGCAAAGGTGAAAGGTGACTGTAGCCTCCTCTTTTCCCTCTTAATCTAAGATGCTAACTGCAGGAGCAGGGAGGTAATTCTGCCCCTGTACTCTGCACTGGTTAGACCACACCTTGAGTACTGTGTTCAGTTCTGGGCCCCCCAGTTTAGAAGGGACATTGAGATACTTGAATGTGTCCAGAGAAGGGCAACGAGGCTGGGGAGAGGCCTCGAGCACAGCCCTACGAGGAAAGGCTGAGGGAGCTGGGATTGTTTAGCCTGGAGAAGAGGAGGCTCAGGGGTGACCTTATTGCTGTCTACAACTACCTGGGGGGTGGTTGTAGCCAGGAGGAGGTTGCTCTCTTCTCTCAGGCAGCCAGCACCAGAACAAGAGGACACAGCCTCAGGCTGCGCCAGGGGAAGTTTAGGCTTGAGGTGAGGAGAAAGTTCTTCACTGAGAGAGTCATTGGCTACTGGAATGGGCTGCCCAGGGAGGTGGTGGAGTCACTGTCCCTGGAGCTGTTCAAGGCAGGTTGGACGTGGCACTTGGTGCCATGGTCTAGCCTTGAGCTCTGTGGTAAAGGGTTGGACTGGATGATCTGTGAGGTCTCTTCCAACCTTGGTGATACTGTGATACTGTGAAATGGCCTTGAGAACTGCTTCAGTCCAACCTTAGAATAATGGAATCATGGAATCATAAATAGAGTAAACATCCTCGTCTCCTACCCTCAGAGTGATTGGCATTGGAATGGGCTGCCCAGGGAGGTGGTGGAGTCACCGTCCCTGGAGATGTTCAAGAAAAGCCTGGATGAGGCACTTAGTGCCATGGTCTGGTTGATTGGATAGGGCTGGGTGCTAGGTTGGCCTGGATGATCTTGGAGGTCTCTTCCAACCTGCTTGATTCTATGATTCCAATTATCATTTAATATCTGTTCTAATCAGCTCTGGAAAATTCCACAGGTGTACTAGAGATGACATTAATAGATGGAAGTGAGGCTACCTTTGCAACATTACCAGAAATGGGAAGCTTGTGCAGTTTTGACTTGGAATGGGGAAGGCATGAGTTTGTTGCAGCTAGTAACAAAGACATTTCACACAGGATGTGATGGAGATCTTTAAGGCCAGGCTGGATCGGGCTTTGAGCAACCTGATCTAGTGTGAGGTGTCCCTGCTCATGGCAGGGGGCTTGGAATTAGATGATCCTTGAGCTGCCTTCCAGCCCTGACAATTCTATGTTGGAGTGATCATTAACCTTCTTCTTACCTATCTGGGGGTGGCCCCTCAGCCTTTGTCCTCTTCTCATTCACTCAGGGTGCACCACAGGTACTCACCAGTGATAACAGGGGGATGATCCTTCTGCCCAGTTGGGCACAGCTTGAGGCTTTTGCCTTTTCTGGAAGGGATTAAAAAGGGGAGTGGGCAGGGAGGTCAAATTGGCCATACTTGGTGCGGGAGGAGGCTCCAACAGAGCCCAGGTGCTCTGGGTTTTGGGGGAGGAAAAGGGGCAAAATGGGGCAGATAGGGAGTCTCGGTGTGATCTGGTCTAGGTGGTCCTGCTCTGGCGGAGGGGTTGCTAGATGATCTTTTGAGGTCACTTCCAGCACCCTCCATTCTGTGAATTGGTTTGGCTGGAAGAGACCTGTCAGATCATCACGTCCAGCCATTAACACAGCACTGCCACGTGCCTCTGTTCCGTATCTACACAGCTTTTCAATCCCTCTAGGCATGGGGACTCAACCACTGCCTTAGGCAGTCTGTTTCAGGCCTTAACAACTCTTTTGGGGAAGAAATCGTTTTTCATGTCCGACCTAAACCTTCCCTGGTGCAACCTGAGGCTATTTCTTCTTGTCCTATGCTTGTGACTTTGGAGAAGAGACCAACTCCCACTTGGCTCTAACCTCCTTTCATTTAGTTGTGGGAAGGCCTCCCCTCAGCCTCCTTTTCTCAAGGGTAAACAGCCCCAGTTGCCTCAGCTGCTCCTAACAAGACTTGTTCTCCAGACCAACTTTGTTGTCACCAACACCTCAATATTCTTCTTGTAGCCAAGAGTCCAAAACTGAGCACAGTATTTGAGGCGTGAGCTCACCACTGCTGAGTACAGGGGGACAATCACTGCCTTGGTTCTGCTGGCCACACTGATTCTTCTCCAAGTCAGGATCTGGTTGGCATTCTTGGCCACCTGGGGCACATGTTGGCTCATCTTCATCCAGCTGTCAACCATTGCTCCATGTCCCTTTTTCACCAGGAATCTTTCCAGCCACTCTTCCCCACTTGCCTGTAGTGTTGGAGGGGTTATTGTGACCCTGGGGACGAGCATCCCAGCTAGTGGAAGACCTAGACATAGAGCTGGAGGTAAGGCAGATGCTTGCCACCAGAACTGGCTGAAGAAACAGCACTGAAACAAAGGATTGGCTTCATCCTGAACAATTTTATTGCTTGCATTAAGCTCCACCTGGAAAGAGTATTTGTGTTGAAGGGCAAACTCTTAACCTGGGATTTTGTGCAATGCCATGGGGGGCAGGAGGAAGCTGTGTCTGAAGGGAGCGAGCATTCTCCTTCTCTGTGGGCACCAAGCATCCTGCCAAGGGCAATTACTACACATAGTTCCCTCAGTCCCTTCCTCCACCTTCCCCTCCACAGCCCCAGATAAAGCCTGGGATGTTTATAGACCTCAGTACAATAGCTCCCACAATGGCCAGGCGATACATGAAGACGTAAGCCGCCTGGCTGGCTCTTCTTGGATATTGGAAAGCTTCCACCACCCAGGTCCTGTCGTCAGCTGCAGATCTCCTTATCCTATCAGTGCTGAGGATCCAGGATCTGACCCATTTTTACTGAAGTTTTTATTTATGCCTGCAGTGTTTGGTTCAGATGAATAACTACGTCACCTTCTGTGACTGATCTGAGGTTCATTTTGTTGTTTAATGCTGGAAAACCTCTAACCTGCCTGCTCCCAGTGTAGCAGCTCCTATTCTTTCCCATAATTAACTGTTGATCTGGTTAATTATAAGCAGGACAGCTGAGACTGCAAAGCTTTTTCCTGCATGGCTGTTAAGTGTCATCTTTGCATGGGAAAGGCAAATGGCAGTGCTGAAGCAAGAGAGTTGATTTATAGACATTAAACATCTTATAGCAATTTTTTGTCACTTTGATTCCTCTCTGGTCCTCCTTCAGATGTTGGCTGAGCTAGAAAGGAAGACCTGGGGAGGGATGAGGAGCCAGAGGACTCCAAACCATCGTATCTCTTGGAAAATCATAGAATCAAGCAGGTTGGAAGAGACCTCCAAGATCATCCAGCCCAACCTAGCACCCAGCCCTAGCCAGTCATCTAGACCATGGCACTAAGTGCCTCATCCAGTCTTTTCCTGAACACCTCCAGGGGTGGTGACTCCAGCACCTCCCTGGGCAGCCCATTCCAATGCCAATCACTCTCTCTGCCAACAACTTCCTCCTAACATCCAGCCTATACTTCCCCTGGCACGACTTGAGACTGTGTCCCCTTGTTCTAATGCTGGTCATCTGGGAGAAGAGACCAGCTCCCACCTGGCTACAGCCTCCCTTCAGGTAGTTGTAGACAGCAATGAGGTCTGCCCTGAGCCTCCTCTTCTCCAGGCTAAACAACCCAAGCTCCTTCACAGTGTTTGGGCAAACCCAAATTTTGGGAGCTTTGCTTGTGCTGCCTTTTAGGAGAGTGCCAGCATCTTGTCTCCCTCTTGCCACTCTCCTCCTGTGAGTTCATACCTGCTTGGAACAGGGAAACTCTGCTCACAGATGTCTTCCATTGGGTGTTATCTGTAAGCCAGGTATGACAGAGCTGGCCACATCTCCACATCTGCCCTCCCAGTGACCTGCAAGACCACCCTGTGACCAGGCTCTGGCAACACCAACCTCCATGCCTGACCCACCTCCACCAGTTCCTGTCAGCAGCAGGCAGCCCCTCCTCCCCCAAAAATGCTGAGCATCCCTCCACCGAACCACCCCTTCCCCACAGCCACCTCTGTGCTTAGCCAGGCTTCTCCCAAACACATTTCTCTTTAAAAGCCCAGATTAGTTTAAAATTCTGCTGGAGATAAAGCCCAGCCCTTTATCAGCAAACTCATCCAGCCCCCACGCTCTCCCGGCGCTTCGCAGGCTCCGGCCGTTGCCAGTCACCGTGGGGAGCGTTGCTGCTTTCCCACCAGCACACTGAATCCATCACTGCTGGGGTTTTGTGCAGCAAGGTGATGAATCCCACTGAGGCCAGGGCTAGGCGAGACTCAAATTCTTCTCCACCACACTCTCACCAGGGAATGTGCATCTGCCAGCACTTGTGTCTCCTCTGCCAGGTAGTATCCATTGAGCCAGAGAATGGTTTGGGTTGGAAGGGGCCTTTCAAGGTCATGTAGTCTGACCCCCTTCACCCAGCAGAGATGTTTTTAATGTTGCTCTCATTGCCTGGGATGGTTCAAGGCATGAAACAACTCTGACCTGTCTAGGCAACCTGGGGTGGTTCCAGACTTGGGACAGCTCTGACCTCTCTAGGTAACCTGTGATGGTTCCAGGCATGGGACAGCTCTGACCTCTTTAGGCAACCTGTGATGGTTCCAGGCATGAGACAGCTCCGACCTGTCTAGGCAACCTGTGATGGTTCCAGGCATGGGACAGCTCTGACCTGTCTAGGCAACCTGTGATGGTTCCAGGCATGGAACAGCTCTGACCTCTCTAGGCAACCTGGGCCAGAGTCACACTGCCTTCAGCATAAGAAATCTCTTCCTTAAATCTATTTTAAATGTTCCCTTTTTTTAAGTTAAAAAACATTGCCCTTTTCCTCTTTCTTCTTATTTCTCTTTCTCAAGGGGTTCCTGTTCTTTCTAATTGTCATTTAGTTCTTTTTTTTTCTCCCTTTTTGCTTCACATCTTGCTGTGCTTATTTTAAGGGCTTCTCTCCCTTCTCTTATCTAAGGCTCTTTGCAACTCTCCAGCTTAGTAACACAGCTGATGTCAAACTGATGAAGGTTTTTGAGGTTAGAAATCAAACTACCAGGGCTGTAGTCTTCCTTAACAATACCTAAACAAAGGCTTTACTTCAAGCAGCTTTGGCTGATGGGTGAAGCTGTTATAGTAAACCCTCCCAGTGCAGAAGGCAGTGATGGCAAAGCCAAGTTTGCTCTGAGCTAGCAGAAAAATAAACATATTTAAAATAGAGGCTGTATTCTTCAGTGCCAACCTGGCAAAATCCAGTCTATGTCAGCACTGGGATGGAGTTAAACAAGTGGGTTGGGATAAAGGTTTGTGGGGCAGGACTATTTTCAATGACAACCCCAACTGGAAGATTTCAAGGCCATAATAACTGTGTTATTGCATCTAAAGTGTATCAGACACAATATAGTGGGTGGGTGCTGTTTTCTAGCTGCTAATGTGAGCCACCAATCCCATGTCTTTATCAATAACCCCCAGCAGGAGATATTAAACCCAGCTGAGTTCTGTCAGGGAGGTTATCAGGGGACAGACAGTAGTTCCTTTAGCCAGAACAGTGAAGGTCTTGGGGTTAAAAGCCAAGGGTCAGCACTGCTGCTGCCTCATGTGGCATGGATTAAATCAAAAATTATCTGTGAGTGGCATTACTGCAAACTAGCTGAGGACATCCATCTGAAAGCTCAACTGCTCCCAGCATAAATCACCTTGCCAGGAGGCTGGGGTGGGTTTTAGGGGTTGATTTGCCTCCTCTGGCATTGCTCCTTTGTTATTTGCGCTGTAAATCCTTTGTAGAAAATCAAGTGAGATTCAGTGAATTAGGGAAGAACTTGTTGAGTTTTTTTTCCCCCTTGGATTGGATTTAGGGACCAGCTGCAAGGCTTAAAAAAAACTCAGAAACCTCTTGCTGAGCTCCACAAGAAGCAATTCCAGCTTGCTCCATCCCCAGCTATGCTGCTGATCACACTGAAATTCACAGCTCTCCCCTTCCCATCAGTACATTCATCACAGAAGAGAACCCCCTGCATTGTCTTTAACCCTGTTTATCCAGGCTTTGGTTTATTTTAGTTGTATTTTAAATATAAAGCTCCTCTCCCACTTTTGTCTCTCTAAACTTCCCCTTGCTCACAGCTCCTGTTCCAACTGGTGAAATTTACGGCTGAGAACGGATTGTGTTTAACTTCTGGCAAAGTCCCTGGCACTGAAAGATCCAGCTCAAGGAAAAGCCATCAAATCTCCTACCAGTTTGGTCTCTGCCTCCAGAGAAGTGCTTGAAGTTGGTTTTAGCTAACTGCAACGAGCAGGGATGAAAGTGGAAGCCGTCTCGTTGCGGATGCGTCCTGTGGGATGCAGGGGAACTTCGTGGTGCTGTATCTGAAAAGGTCCAGCTGGTGGCAGCAGCAATTTTAGTTCAATCGAAAGTAAACCACGGGGTGGAGAGGGGAAGAAAAAGGGGAGAGGGAGGGGGGAAGAAAGTAAACCATGGGGTGGGGGGGAAAGAAAAAGGGGGGAGAGAGGGAGAAGAAAGTAAACCAGGGGTTGGGGGGGAAAGAAACAGGGCGTGAGGGGAGTGGGGAAGAAAGTAAACCACGGAGTGGGGGGAAATAAAAAGGGGGGAGAGGGGGGAAGAAAACAAAACAAACAAACAAAACCAATAAAAGACCCAAACCGAACCAACAAACAAAAAAAAAACAAACACAAAAAAGGATCCAAGCCAATAAAAAAAAAAAAACAAACCAACAAACAAAAAACAATGAAAGACCCAAATAAAATAAAAACACAAAAAAAACCCCAATAAAAGACCCAAACCAAACAAAAAATACCAAAAAACCCAATAAAAACAAACAAACAAAAAAACACAAAAAAGGATCCAAACCAATAAAAAAAAAACAAACAAAAAATAATGAAAGACCCAAATAAAAAAAAAACCCACAAAAAAACCCAATAAAAGACCCAAACAACAACAAAAAAACCCCACAAAAACCCAATAAAAGACCCAAACCAAACAAAAAAACCCCCAAAAAATCCAATAAAAGACCCAAGCCAAAGAAAAAAAATACCAAAAATCCCAATAAAAGACCCAAGCCAAAGAAAAAAAAATACCAAAAAACACAATAAAAGACCCNAGACCAAAGCAAAAGAAAAAAAATACCAAAAACCCCAATAAAACACCCAAGCCAAAGAAAAAAAATACCAAAAAACACAATAAAAGACCCAAGCCAAAGAAAAAAAAATACCAAAAAACACAATAAAAGACCCAAACCAAACAAAAAAACCCCAACCCCAAAAAAACAATAAAAGACCCAAACCAAACAAACAAAAAACAAACAAAAATTAAAAGAAGCAACCAACCAACAACAAAAAACAATAAAAGCCATGAACCAAACAAAACTAGAACAACAAAAAACAAAAGACCCAAATAAAACAAACCCCCCCACACAAAAATAAAAGACCCAAACCCAACAAAAAACAAA
>WAAF01011338.1:7282-28299 GCA_013400475.1 Tricholaema leucomelas | reverse complement strand
TCTCTCTGTTTCCAACTGGGGCCCCCCAACCTGGCCACAGCATTTCTCTCTCTGTTTCCAACTGGGGACCCCCAAACTGGGCACAGCATTTCTTTGTCTGTTTCCAACTGGGGAGCCCAGAACTGGGCACAGTATTTCAGGTGTGGTCTCAGCAGGGCAATGTCAGATTAGTGTCAGTAGCATTGCTGAGGAATTAGGAGAAAGCATGTTCTTAGTAATTAAAGAAATGGTTTGTACTGGAAAGGTTCTGGTGCCAACTAAACAGCTGTTGCAGAAGATGCATTCAAGGCAAGTCAACAACCTTAAAACCCTAATCCCCAAGCCTGCTTTTCTGTCCCAAAACTAAATTGTTCAGTTGCCTAGGGTATAATTATTCATTGTTTACTACATACTTAAAATAACAGAAGCATCTGCTCCTTTCTTCTTGGAGGCAGCTTCCAGGTTAATCTTGTCACACAAATGCTAATGCCCTTTTACCCAAGTATTGAGGAGGAACAGCTGTTGCTTGTACCATGCTGTCAGGAGACACTTTCAATCAGTGTTGCATTGCTTGAATGATCAACTCCTCCTTGTCTCCTGAGGTGCTCCAGGGGAGAAAAAAAAAATTAGATGTAGCTCTCATGTCTCTGTCCTGTGGGGTGGATAAAAACTTGTGCCAGCCTTTCCCTACCTTGTTTTGTTTGTTTTGCTTTCTGCAAACGTGTTTCATTGCCAAAGGCTCGTATGTTGCTCCATTATCTCTGCTTGTTCATGTTGAACACGAACTGCTTTACCCTCACTTTATGGACTTACTGCTTTGTTTGGTCACAAGCAGTGTTCCCTAGGGCTCAGTGCTGGGGCTGGTCCTGTTTGGTGACTTTGGCAGTGATTTCAGTAAGAGGGTCTCAGTAAGCCTCCCATTAAGTGGGAGGGTTGATCTGCTTGAGGGTAGGAATGGTCTGCAAAGGCTGGATCAATGGGCTGAGGTCAGTTGTATGAGGTTTAACAAAGCCATGTGCTGGGTCTTGCACTTGTGTCACAACAATCCTATGAATGCTCCAGGCTTGGAAAGTTGCTCAGCAGAAAAAGACCTGGGGATGCTGGTTGACAGCCATCTGAGCATGAGCCAGCAGTGTGCCCAGGTGGCCAAGAAGGCCACCATCATCCTAGCCTCGATCAGGAGTGGTGTGGCCAGCAGGAGTAGGGCAGTGATCGTGCTGCACCTTGAATCAGTATTTGGTTTTGGCCCTCTCAGTATTAAGAAATCGAGGTGCTGAAGCAATGGAGGGTGATGAAGTTGGTGAGGGTGGGCCCAGGCCAACCTCATGGTATTTAACAAGGCCAAGTGTAAGGTCCTGCACCTGGGTGGGCGCAGTCCCAGGCACAGATACAGGCTGGGTGGGGAATGGCTGAGAGCAGCCCTGAGGAGAAGGACCTGGGGGTCTGGGGTGATGAAAAGCTCAACATGAGCCTGCAGTGTGCACATGCAGCCCAGACAGCAACCCTGTGCTGGGCTGCAGCAAGAGCAGTGTGGCCAGCAGGGCAAGGGAGGGGATTCTCCCCCTTTACTCTGCTCTCCTCAGACCCCACCTGGAGTACTGTGTGCAGTTCTGGAGCCCCCAGCACAAGAAGGACATGGAACTGCTGGAGCCAGTCCAGAGGAGAGCCACGAAGATGCTCAGAGGGCTGCAGCAGCTCTGCTATGAGGACAGGCTGAGAGAGTTGGGGCTCTGCAGCCTGGAGAAGAGAAGGCTTCGAGGAGACCTTAGAGTGGCTTTCCAGTATCTGAAGGGAGCCTACAGGAAGGCTGGGGAGGGACTATTGACAAGGTCTGGGAATGTCAGGACGAGGGGGAATGGGTTTGAAGTGGCAGAGGGGAGATTTAGACTGGATGTTAGGAGGAAGTTCTTTACAGTGAGGGTGGTAAGACACTGGCACAGGTTGCCCAGGGAGGTTGTGGCTGCTTCCTCCCTGGAGGTGTTTAAGGCCAGGCTGGATGAGGCCTTGAGCAGCCTGCTCTAGTGGGAGGTGTCCCTGCCTATGGCAGGGGTTTGGAGCTGGATGATCCTTGAGGTCCCTTCCAACCTAAACCATTCTATGATTCTCTAAGGGTTGGCTGAAGGAGATGGGATTATTTAGTCTGGGGAAAAGGAGGCTGAGAGGAGGCTTCCTGAAAGGAGGTTGGGCCGAGGCTCATGTCTGCCTCTTCTCCCAAGTAATTATTGACAGGGTGAGAGGAAGTGGCCTGAAGCTGCACCAGGGGAGGTTTAGGTTGGATATTAGGAAGAATTTCTTTCCTGAAAGAGTGGTCAGCCATTGGAACAGGTTGCCCATGGTCTGAGTGCTGATGTCACATTTCCCTGTCACGATGCACTGGGGTCTTCTTCTTGCAGGTCCCATCCAAAATCTTTCCCTAATACCACAAGCTGAAATGTAGTTACTGAGGTCTTAGTAGATGAAGCTTGCTGGACCCTTCTGAACATGCCAGTTCAGAAACCAAATGAAACCCCAGTTGTTGGGCATGACTGGCTAGACAACTTCCTTCTTGCTGTTTATTGTCTTAAGTTAATGTTTAATCCCTTGATACTAATCAGAAAGAGGCACGAAAGCAGCCTGAGTGAGGAGCAGGAAGTGTTAGAATGGGGGAATTTGGGAGCTTAAAGTTTCAAACCTCACCTGCATTCAGGTAGTTGCAACAACCCACCAAAATGAGGTGCTCTGTAGGCAACTTCTTGTTTTGGGGCTGAAATGGATGAGGAAGCTTCAGGAAAGAGCTTAGGAATAGATGTGATGAAAGGAGGGAAAGAAGATTGATGAAGAGGAATGCTGCTGGATAAGAAGCTGGACATAAGCCAACAGTGTGCATTTGCAGCCCAGAAGACCAATGGTGTCTTGGGCTGCATCAAGAGAAGTGTGGTCAGCAGCTTGAGAGGTGATTGCTACTCTGCTTTGCTCTGATGAGATCTCACCAGAGTTATTGTCCAGCTCTGGGGCTCCCAATGCAGGAAGGACATGGACCTGCTGGATTGGGTCCAGAGGAGGGCCACAAAGAGGATCAGAGGGCTGGAGCACCTCTCCTGTGAAAAGAGGCTGTGAAAGAGTTGGGAATGGTCATCTTGGAGAAGAGAAGGACCTTATAGCTGCATTTCAGTACCTGAAGGGCACCTACAGGAAAGCTGGGGGAGGACTGTTTAGGAAGGCCTGAGGTGATAGAATGAGGGGCAATGGTTTTAAACTGGAGCACAGTGGATTTAGGCTGGGCATTAAGGAGGGAGTTCTGCACGGTGAGAGTGGTGAAATACTGGGACAGCTTGCTCAGAGGTGTGCTGGAGGCTTCATTCCTTGAGGCATATGAGATCAGACTTGATGTGGCCCTGGGCAGCCTGATCTAGTTGAAGATGTCCCTTCTGACAGTAGAAGGGTTGGACAAGATGACTTTGGAGCTTTCCTTCCAACCCAGTGCAGTTTGTGAATCTCTGAATGTGACTAAGGCAGCAGCTGTAGTGTCTCTGTAAGCCAAAAGAAAAGGATGTGGAGGCTCCTTCTCTGACCAAGCTTTTCTACCACGACTGCTAAACTACAAACTGATCAATGTGTTCCTGTATTTGCATGTGTCCTCTGTGATACAGATACAGGTCTTTCCTGCAGGGAGTTTTCTTTTGGGGCCACATGAATGTTTGCCAGCTTGAGGCTGCATGGAAGTGAATGGGGAAGTGAGATAAGTGCACCATGGACCCAGGTAGAGCTTGTCAGATGAACTTTGGGCAACTTCTCTGACTGAAAGGTGATCATAGAATCACAGAATCATGGAATGGTTTAGGTTGGAAGGGACCTCAAGAATCATCCAGCTCCAACCCCCTGCCATAGGCAGGGACACCTCCCACTAGAGCAGGCTGCTCAAGGCCTCATCCAGCCTGGCCTTAAACACCTCCAGGGAGGAAGCATCCACAGCCTCCCTGGGCAACCTGTGCCAGTGTCTCACCACCCTCACTGGAAAGAACTTCCTCCTAAGGAAGTGATGTGAGGAACTTTTTAAGAGGTCACTGGTGGTGTGCCCCAAAGATCAGTCCTGGGCTCAGTCCTGTTCAGTATCTTTATTGATGATCTGGACAAGGGGATTGAGTCCAGCATCAGTAAGTTTGCAGATGACACCAAGCTATGAGCAAGTGTGGATCTGTTGGAGGGTAGGAGAGCCCTGCAGAGGGACCTTGACAGGCTGGATGGGTGGGCAGAGGCCAATGGGATGAGACTGAACAAGGCCAAGTGCAGGGTTCTGCGCTTTGGCCACAACGACCCCAAGCAAGATTGCCCTTACTCAGGTGTGGGACCTTGCACGTGACGTTGTTGAACTTCCTGAGGTGGGTATGGGCCCTATGCTCAAGCCTGTCCAGGTGTCTGTGGGTGGCATCACTTCCCTCCAGTGTATTAACTGGGCCACACAGCTTGGTGTCATCTCCAGGCTTGCTGAGGGTACACTCCACTGTCCATATGGCTGATGAAGTGGAAAGGTGATGGAGTCACCATTCCTGCTGGTGTTCAAGAAATGCATGGACATGGCACTTTGGGGCATGGTTTAGTGGCCATGGTGGTGTTAGGTTGGTGGCTGGACTCTGTGAATCTAGAGGTCTTTTCCAACCAAAACAATTGTGTGATTCTCTGATCCCTAATTCTTCACTGCTGGCTGTCTTACTGTCTACCCAAACTGTGCTGGTTTGCAGCTAGCTAGAATGTTTGGGTGAGAAGAACTAGATCACAGGCTGTGAAAGAGAAACAAGGGTGATGTCTGCTGCACTCATGGGCTTGCCGAGATGTAGAAGAACAAGAGTACAAACATAGATAAGGCATTCAGGCACTGCCTGGGCTCTGGGCTGCATTTCTCTCTAACCTCTCACCCTCTGTCTCTCTGATTAATCCACCTGCTTCCTAACCCCCCTGGGCGACCCTGCATTCTTCCTTGGGGCACAAGGCAACATCTAGGGTAAGGTGGAGGTATGGGAGAAGGTGGAAGGGCGGTTGGGAGCCCCTCCTGGGGACTCAGGTTTCTGGGAGGGCTGTTGTGTGTCTGTATCACCTTTTACCTTGTCTATTTCTGTCTATAACTGTATCTACTGTAACTCTCTGCTTGTCTGTTGTGCTAAGCTGTACATATAAAGCTTCACTCAATTTCCAGAGCTGCTGAGTCTAGTCTGGGTGACTTCCAAAGTGTGTGTGTGGGTGGGGAACACCCAAACCATCACACAACTCCACAACACCTCTGTTCTGAATGAAAACGGAACCTTTGATCCTGTGTAAATTACCAGGAAAAGTTGTCATTCCTGAGGTTATCCCCCCAGAAAATCATTTCTGCTTTGAAATCATAGAATCATAGAACGGTTGAGGTTGGAAGGGACCTCAAGGATCATCCAGCTCCACCCCCCTGCCATAGGCAGGGACACCTCCCACTAGAGCAGGTTGCTCAAGGCCTCATCCAGCCTGGCCTTAAACACCTCCAGGGAGGAAGCATCCACAACCTCCCTGGGCAACCTGTGCCAGTGTCTCACCACCCTCACTGTAAAGAACTTCCTCCTAACATCCAGTCTAAATCTCCCCTCTGCCAGTTCAAACCCATTCCCCCTCGTCCTGACATTCCCAGACCTTGTCAATAGTCCCTCCCCAGCCTTCCTGTAGGCTCCCTTCAGATACTGCAAAGCCACTCTAAGGTCTCCTCGAAGCCTTCTCTTCTCCAGGCTGCAGAGCCCCAACTCTCTCAGCCTGTCCTCATAGCAGAGCTGCTGCAGCCCTCTGAGCATCTTCGTGGCTCTCCTCTGGACTGGCTCCAGCAGTTCCATGTCCTTCTTGTGCTGGGGGCTCCAGAACTGCACACAGTACTGCAGGTGGGGTCTGAGGAGAGCAGAGCCAAGGGGCAGAATCCCCTCCCTTGCCCTGCTGCCCACACTGCTCTTGCTGCAGCCCAGCACAGGGTTGCTGTCTGGGCTGCATGTGCACACTGCAGGCTCATGTTGAGCTTTTCATCACCCCAGACCCCCAGGTGTGTCTGGAGATACAATGTGCGGAGCAGAAACCGCTTCAGATTTTTCCTGTGTTTGGACAGAGCACAGAAGATGAGCAAAACTGGGGAAGGACTATTTGCAAGGTCTTGTAAGTAGCATGATGGGTTTAAACTGGCAGAAGGGAGATTTAAACTAGGTGTTAGGTGGAAGTTCTTTGCAGTGAGGGTGGTGAGACACTGGCACAGGTTGCCCAGGGAGGTTGTGGCTGCTTCCTCCCTGGAAGTGTTGAAGGCCAGGTTGGGTGAGACCTTGAGCGATGTGTTCTAGTGGGAGGTGTCCCTGCCTATGGCAGAGGGTTGGAGCTGGATGATCCTTGAGGTCCCTTCCAACCTAAACCATTCTCTGATTGATTCTAAAACCCTTTGGTGAATGAAAGGAGAACATCTGGTGTCAGTGGGGGAAGTTTTGCTTTTGAGGTGACTTAGGTTTGGGTGCTTTGGATTGAGGTTGGATGTTTTCTGTTGTTGTTTTGTGGGGTTTTCTACTGCAGTGATCTTCCCCAATATATTTAGTTGTTGGCTGCTTATTCTTTCACACATTTGTAGTTTCCAGCTAAGGCAAATTGAGTTTCCTGTTAAAAAGGGAGTAAAAAGTCTGTTGTTGTTGCTGCTGCTGCTTTGGCCTGAGCACAGCGAAAGCTTCCCATGCAGGGCATTTCTTTCCCGAAGCAGCTTTTCTGTAGAGCAAGAGCAAGTTTAATTGAGCCAAATTGCTCACTAAAGACTTCCCTAACAATTTTACAACGCCTGTACTATAGCACTTTGTCTTGGAGTTATCAGGAGAAGAGAAGCTGCTGCTTAATGGCTGGAGGCTTTGCCCTGGTTGCATTTTAAGTAGACATCTCCCTGGAGATGAAGGGTAAATGTCACATTACCGATTAGCATTTGGCATGGGGTACCAGAGCAAAGGAGGAGATGTCTGAGTTCAGCCTCTGAAAGAAGAGGAACTACAACAATTCCTGGGCTCTGACAGCATTACTTGGACAATGTGGTCTTCTGTCTTTTATGTTCCTCCCTTCCAGCTTGTGGCAGGGTCGTACTAAGTGCTTTTGCAAGCCCAGACGTTCAAAGAGCCTGTGTTTTGATGTGCTCTGGTTGTGTCTGGAGGAGTTCAGACCTGACTTTTGGTGCCTTTCTTAACAAGTTGGATGTTTTGGGGTTATTATTCTGTAGAGCTGAAATCCAGGTGTATGCAAAAGCCCTCCCCCAGGAGATCTCTGTTTGGCACTGGTTAGGGCAGCTTGCTGGAGAGCCCCACCCTGTGTGGTATCTCTCCTGGGTTAGTTTGCAGTGAGAAGGTGGAGATGGCAGAGTCACCTCAAGCGTGGGGGACAAGGAAACTGCAAGGCTGTGCTAGCTCTGAGCAGGCAGCCAAGTGAGACAAAGCTTTAATGAAAAGACCCAGTTTTCTCACCAAAGAGAGCTAAATTAGATCCTGATTGCTCAGCAACAACATGTCAGCCACGCTTCAGTGATCCCTCTCCCACACTCCCATTCCAGTGATGGAAACAGGCGGTAGGTGCTAACCACAGGCTCATGGAATCAATTAAGGTAAAAAAGACCTTTAAGATTCACTCCAGACGTTCTCTAACTCTTTTAAGGCTAGTGCTAAACTGTGTCCCTCAGCACCACATCTCTGCCTCTTCCAAACACCTCAGCACTGAGGATTCAAGCGTCTCTTTGAGGAGCCTGTTCCAGTCTGAGAACCCTTTCAATGAAGAGGTTTCTTATGATATTCAACCTAAACAGGTCCTGGTGCAACTTGAGGATAACTCTTCTCATCTTGTCACTTGTTACTAGGGAGAAGAGACCAACCCCCACCTAGCTACGACCTCCTTTCAAGGAGCTGCGGGGAGTAGAAAGGTCTCCCCTCAGCCTCTTCTTCTCCTCACTGAACAACCTCAGTTCAATCAGCTGCTCCTCACCAGACCTGTTCTCCTGATCCTTCACCAGCTTTGTTGCCCTTCTCTGGATCTGCTCCAGCACCTCAATGTCCTTCTCGTAGTGAGGGCTCCAAAGTTGAATGCAGTCCTCAAGGTGTTGGCCCCACCAGTGCTGAGTGCAGGGAGACAATCACTCGCCTGGTCCTGCTGGCCACACTGTTGCTAATAGAGGCCAGGATGCTGTTAGCCTTCATGGTTGCTGGGGCACACATACTGGCTTATCTTCAGCCATTTGTTGATCACATACGGGAGTGGTTGTGGAAAGCTGGTTTTAATTTGAGAGGAGAGAGCTGTGGTCTGTTGTGATTAGCCCAGACACGATCTTGTGTGATGTTTTTGAAAGCTGTGGGGTTTGTGTGTGGTGACCTTGCAGGATTTTACAGTGGATTGCTCTGCAGAGCCTGGCTCTTGAGTACCTCTTCTGGGCTCTTTTCACTACAGCTGCAGGCAGACTTTGTGTTGCTTGCTACTGATTGTGTAGTCTGGACTTGATGATCTTGAAGGTCTCTGCCAACCTTGTTAATTCTGTGACTTCTGCTGCTGCCCTCTCTGCTGCTCTCCACAGGGCAGAGCTGAGTTAGTCTGGTTTTGATGTCCTTGATACTAATGTTCTGAAGCTTACTGTTTTGTACTGTTTCCTCTGTCATTCCTTTCGTGTTTCTGCTTTCCTTAGTTTTCTTCTGCTTTAGGAAACTGGGCTTGAGGTATGCAAATGATGTCATTGGAAGCCTTGCTGGCATTCTTCACCTCTTCAATTGTCAGGTTTGCCATGGGAAGTATTTAAATCTGTTGAACCTCTCAAAATGGGTTTTTCTGTACCCAGAGCTGGCTGGCAGTATCTCAGTATTATTTGTCTGTTTCCCCTCTTGAAAAATGGCAGTTCCTTTAGCTTGCCAAGGAAAGTGCATCAGTTTTAATGATAAATGTTTCTGAAGTCTAGAATGTGGTTCCTGCATGAGAGGAGACAGAGAAGGAGTTGTGGTGTAGGCAGGTTTTGGATGGATAGGAGGAGTACCTGTGAGTACCCCTAGCAGTTACCAGTTGAGGGGGACTGGAGCGTCTCTCTTTGCACTATGCTAAAAAACCTCTCTTCCCTAGTGTGATGGTTTGGGTGTTCCTCCCCTCCCCCTCCTACTTTGGAAATCACCCAGACTAGACTCAGCAGCTCTGGAAATTGAATGAAGCTTATATTTACAGCTTAGCACAACAGACAAGCAGAGAGTTACAGTAGATACAGTTATAGACAGAGATAGACAAGGTAAAAGGTAATACAGACACACAACAGCCCTCCCAGAAACCTGAGTCCCCAGGAGGGGCTCCCAATCACCCTTCCACCTTCTTCCCACCCCTCTACCTTATCCAAGACATTGCCTTATGCCCAAGGTAGCTTGGAGAGTCGACCAGGGAGGTTAGAAAACAGGGATTAGTCACACAGACGGCAGGATAGGTTAGGAAGAGAAGTACAAGCCACAAAGCTCAGAGAGTGACTCTGTTACCTATATTTGTGTTCTTGTTCTTATCCATCTCAGCAAGCCTATGAGTGCAGTAGACATCACCACTGTTTCCTTTTCACAGCCTGTAATCTAGTTCTTCTCACCAAAACATTCCAGCTGGCTTCAAACTAGCACACCTAGAGTCATGTCTTAAATCTAGGGCTGCAGATGCTGTTTAGATCTTGAAAGGTGCACAGTGAAACTATTTCTCCATCCCAGTTGCTTGTGTTATCCCCAAAGCAGGGTCATTTAGCTGGTGTGCAGCTATACACAGAGAGTGGAGGGACTTCAGTTCTCTCAGACTGGTGCAAAGTCAGGAGCCAGGTGTATTCCACAGAGCTAGCCCTACCTCTTTACAGACTTTCATACTTCTTGGCTCAGATAATCACAGAATGGTAGGGGGTGGAAGAGACCTCTGAAGTCCAATCTGCCTGCTAGTGCCTCTATCAGGTTGCATAGGAATGTGCCTAGGCATGTTTTGGAAGTCCCCAGAGATGGAGCCTCCGTGACCTCTCTGGGCAGCCTGTTCCCGTGCCCAGACACCCTCAAAGTGAGGAAGTTTTTCCTCTCAAAAAGGAAGCCTCCTTAGCATATTCTGGATACCTATTGTCATTTTTCTTCTTGACTGCTTTACAGCTTCTTTGCCTTCAATTAAAACAACAGTGCCCACAAAATTAATGAGGCATGCTCCAAGAGGAGTTGGTCCATGTAGGTAAGGGGCTTCTCAGTTCAAAGGGGGGTGTGTTTAAGTATTAGAATCACAGAGTGGTTTAGGTTGGAAGGGACCTGAAAGGTCATCTAGTTCCAAACCCATCCCCCTTGGGTGATGACACTTTCCACTAGACCAGGTTGATCAAGGCCCCATCCAGCCTGACTTTAAACACCTCTAGGAGGGGGACATCCACAGTCTCCCTGGGCAACCTGTTCCAGCGTCTAGGCACCATCACTAGAAAGAATTTCTTACCAATCTCCAGTCTAAATCTCCTCTCTTTCATCTTAAAACCATTCCCCCTCATCCTGTCATTACAAGCCTTAGTGAAAAGCCCCTCCCCAGCTTTCCTGTGGTGAGCCTGCAGTGTGAACATGCAGCCCAGACAGCAACCCTGTGCTGGGCTGCAGCAAGAGCAGTGTGGGCAGCAGGGCAAGGGAGGGGATTCTGCCCCTTTACTCTGCTCTCCTCAGACCCCACCTGCAGTACTGTGTGCAGTTCTGGAGCCCCCAGCACAAGAAGGACATGGAACTGCTGGAGCCAGTCCAGAGGAGAGCCACGAAGATGCTCAGAGGGCTGCAGCAGCTCTGCTATGAGGACAGGCTGAGAGAGTTGGGGCTCTGCAGCCTGGAGAAGAGAAGGCTTCGAGGAGACCTTAGAGTGGCTTTGCAGTATCTGAAGGGAGCCTACAGGAAGGCTGGGGAGGGACTATTGACAAGGTCTGGTAATGTCAGGACGAGGGGGAATGGGTTTAAGCTGGCAGAGGGGAGATTTAGACTGGATGTTAGGAGGAAGTTCTTTACAGTGAGGGTGGTGAGACACTGGCACAGGTTGCCCAGGGAGGTTGTGGATGCTTCCTCCCTGGAGGTGTTTAAGGCCAGGCTGGATGAGGCCTTGAGCAGCCTGCTCTAGTGGGAGGTGTCCCTGCCTATGGCAGGGGGTTGGAGCTGGATGATCCTTGAGGTCCCTTCCAACCTAAACCATTCTGTGATTCTGTGATCTTTCAGGTAATTGAAGGCAGCTGTAAGGTGTTCCTGGAGCCTTCTCTTCTCCATGCTGAACAGCCCCCAACCCTCTCAGCCTGTCCCAGTAGGCGAGGTGCTCCAACTCTCTGTTCATCTCTCCTCTAGACTCACTCCAACAGTTGGATGCTCTCCATGTGTTGTGCGCTGCAGAACTGAGATCTCAGGAGAACAGAGCAGAGAGGGAGGATCGTCTCCCTTGTCCTGCTGGTCAGTGATATGCTCATGAGTAAAGTTCAGTCATGAGGACCAGACATCTCAACAGTTTTACATCTTCATGGCTTGCTGATAAGTTTCTTCCATTAACAAGTTCTTGTTTCTTTAACTCCTGACGTCCTTGGCATCGTCTTACAACCCTTTGTTTTACTGCTATGGGAACTTGCAGCACAAGCCAGCCACCGTCAGTCTGTCAGCACTTCTTCAAGCCTTTAGTCCCTAGCAAGGCATGTATTGTTTACTCCAAGTGGCCAGCTTTGTACCATAAAGCTTCTGATCAGTGGTTCCCCCCCTTAGAACACCACTACATTATATTCAACCCTACCTAAACCAGTGTCCCTATGACCTAGGCCTTTACTCAGTTTCCTTTAACAATTTATCACTTGTATTTCTTGGAGAAGTGCTTAAAAGAAGAGGTCTTCAGGCTCTCTGCTTGATAGTCTCAACTAGCTGGCAGTGTTCAAACTCTTAACAGCAGTGAGGAGAAGGTTTAGTGTGTCAGCTCCTAAAATCACCAGATGGGAGATCAGTGATTCTGTGCTTCTTGGAAAAACTGATTTCTGCTTTTAGCTGCCAGCAGTTCCCAATACTGCGATACGGCTGCTCAGTGTTGTACAATCTCATTTCTGCTTGAGACTGTTGCTGAGAAGCAGAGGAAATTGCACTGCCTGAAGGGTTTACATGGATTTTAGTTCTTGATTGCAGTGGTACATGAGGGCATCAGTGTTTCTGCACATAAAATGTTAATCAGCTAGATCACTTGGGTCACAACAACCCCATGAATGCTCCAGACTTGGGACAGAGTGACTGGAAAGTTGCCCAGGCTGAAAAGGACCTGAGGGTGTTGGTTAACAGCCAGCTGAACATGAGCCAGCAGTGTGGTCAGGTGGCCAAGGAAGCCACCAGCATCCTGGCCAGGATCAGGAATGGTGTGGCCAGCAGGAGGAGGGAAGTGATCATGTCCCTGTACTCAGCCTGATGAGGCTGCACCTTGAAAACTGTGTTCAGTTTGGGGCCTCCACAAGAAAGACACTGAGGTGCTGGAGCATGTCCAGAGAAGGGCAACGANGGCACTTAGTGCCATGGTCTGGTTGACTGGATAGGGCTGGGTGCTAGGTTGGACTGGATGATCATGGAGGTCTCTTCCAACCTGGTTGATTCTATGAACTCTCTGAAAGGAGGTTGGAGTGAGGTGGGGACTGGTCTCTTCTCCCTAGTATCAGGTGATAGAACAGGAGGAAATGGCCTGAGATTGTGTTAGGGGAGGTTTAGGTTGGATATGAGGAAAAAATACTTTATGGAAAGAATGATCAGGCATTGGAACAGGCTCCCCAGGGAGGTGGTGGAGTCAGCATCCCTGGAATTGCCTGGGAAACGTGTGGGCATGGCACCTGGTGGTACGGATTAATGGCCACAGTGGTGTTAGGTTGGCAGCTGGACTGAATCATCTTAGAGGTCTTCTCCAACTGAAACAATTCCACGACTCTGTGTCCATTAGATTTGCACCTTTATGTGTATGGCCACATTATATGTGCAGCTGTGTCTGTGGTAGCTATTTTGAAGCAGTAGGTATATTTTGAGGGAAAAATGCTCAAGTAGCTGTTGTGTGATGCTTTGGGTTTTGCTTGGTTTTTATCTTTGGTTCGGTTTTTTTTGGTGTTGTTGGTTTGGGTTTCTTTTGTAGCTTGCTCTTCCCAATCAGAATGTTTAGGAGAAGAGGAGAAATGCTATGAGGACAGCTGGCAGAGTTGAAGTTGTTCAGCCTGGAAGAGAGAAGGCTTCAGAGAGACAAAACTGAAGAGGGACAACAAGAAATTTGGAGAGGGACTCTGGACAAGGGCTTGTAGAATTGTAGAATCAACCAGGTTGGAAGAGACCTCCAAGCTCATCCAGTCCAACTTCTGTCACCCAGCCCTGTCCAGTCAACCAGACCATGGCACTAAGTGCCTCATCCAGGCTTTGCTTGAACACCTCCAGGGACAGTGACTCCACCACCTCCCTGGGCAGCCCATTCCAATGCCAATCACTCTCTCTGCCAACAACTTCCTCCTAACATCCAGCCTAGACCTCCCCTGGCACCACCTGAGGCTGTGTCCCCTTGTTCTCTTGCTGCTTGCCTGGCAGAAGAGACCAACCCCACCTGGCTACAGCCTCCCTTCAGGTAGTTGTAGAGAGCAATGAGCTCTGCCCTGAGCCTCCTCTAGTGATGGGATGAGGAGGAATGGCTTTGAGCTGGAAGAGGGAAGATTTAGACTGGACATTAGGAAGAAATTCTTTCCAGTGAGGGTAGTGAGACACCGGAACAAGTTACCCAGGGAGGTTGTGGATGCTCCCTTCCTGGAGGTTTTCAAAGCCAGTTTGGACAGGGTCTTGATCAACTTCGTGTAGTGGAAGGTGGCCCTGCCTGTAGCAAGGGAGATGGAACTAAATAACCTTTAAGGTTCCTTCCAACCCAAATCATTCTGTGCTTCTATGAAAGCAGAAATAAGACACTGGGACAAACGCAGGCTGGAGTCACGAAGAGTGGTGCCACAGGTAGGAAATTTCAGACTGCTTTATGAAAGAACTTTGCTCTGCAGGGTGTTGAGAGGTCTGGATCCTTTTAGCTGAGCGAGGCAGAATGCCTGCTGCAGCCTGGGCACGAGGTGCTGTGTAATTTTATCAGTCTCATTAGACTCAGTTCCTCAAAATACATGAAAATGCACTCGAACAAAACCTGGCTGGTAGCGATTTCGAGGGGAAATGCTTTCAGGCTGCGTTCTGGGGACAAACACGTGCTGTGCATTTCCAAAGATCTTACAGTCTGTGAAATCAGCAGGAAAAGGCTTTTGTGACAAAGTGGTTCCAGAGGGGAGTTTCTATTCCCTTTTTCTCAGCTGCGGATCAGCAGCTGACAGTTTGGTTGCCTCTGCTTCTCTCATGCAGCTGAGGCTACGGAAACTGTTTACAGTTCAGTTTTGTTTAAAGAGTAAATGTTCAGGTTTTCAAGTGCACCAAGCACACAGAGCATGAGATGTTAGCTTATGGTCAAACTCTGTAATCTTAAGGTTTCTTCAACCAGGCAATTCTGTGTGCTCCTGCACTGAGTCTGGTGGCTTCTCTGCCAAGCCCAGGGATTTTGAGAGGGGTGTCTGGGGGGATGATGAGGTTGAAAGCAGCCCTGTGTGCTAGTTTGAGCAAACCCAAACCATCACACCCTGCAGAATAGGACTTGGAGGGACTGGTGGATGAGAATCTGGATGTGATTCAGCAGTGTGCACTTGCAGCCCAGAAGGCAAATCCTGTCCTGGGTGACATCAAAACCAGCGTGGTTGGCGTATTGAGAGGAGCGATTTGTTCTTCCGCTCTTGTGAGACTACACCTGCAGTACATCGTTCAGCTCTGGAGTCCTCAGCACAGGAAGGATGTGGACCTTTTGGAAATGAGTCCAGAGGAGAGCCACAAAGATGATCAGAGGGCCTGGAGCACCTCACCTACAAAGACAGGCTGGAAGAGAGATAGGATTGTTCAGCCTGAGAAGACAAGGCTCTGGGGAGACCTTGTAGCTGCATTTCAGTATCTGAAGGAGATAGGAAGGCTGGGGAAGGACTGTTCAGAAGGGCCTGTAGTGATAGGATGAGGGGCAATGGTTTGAAACAAGAGCAGAGTACATTTAGGTTAGCCATTAGGAGGAAGTTCTTCACAATGAGGGTGGTGAAATACTGGAACAGGTTGCCTGCTGTGATGGTTTGGGTGTTCCCTGCCCCCCCTCCCCACCACTTTAGAAATCACCCAGACTAGACTCAGCAGCTCTGGAAATTGAATGAAGCTTATATTTACAGCTTAGCACAAGGGACAAGCAGAGAGTTACAGTAGATACAGATATAGACAGAAATAGACAAGGTAAAAGGTAATACAGACACACAACAGCCCTCCCAGAAACCTGAGTCCCCAGGAGGGGGCTCCCAACTGCCCCTTCACCTTTCCCCTGCCCCTCTCGACCTTACCCCAGCCCCAAGGAAGAATGGAGGTTGGGCCAGGGGGTTAGGAAGCAAAGTGGATTAGAAAAGCAACGGAGGGTGAGGTTAGAGATGCAGCTCAGCCAGCAGCAAGAGTGCTGAGTGGTTATCTAGGTTTTGCTTTTTATTCTTATGCATCTCAGCAAGCCTGTGAGCGAAGTAGACATCAGCCTTGTGTTCCTTTCACAGCCTGTAGTCCAGTTCTTCTCACCAGAACATTCTAGCCAGCTTCAAACTAGCACACCCGCAGAGGTGGTTGAGGCCCCACCCTTGGAGACATTCAAGGTCAAACTCAATGAAGCCCTGTGCAACCTGATCTGGCTGGAGATGTCTCTGCTGACTGCAGAGGGGTTGGGCAAGACAACCTTTGAGAGTGCCTTCCTACCTGGTGCACTCTGTGACTGTGAGACCCTTGTCATGAACTTACTGCTGTACCCAGGTCTGTCTTTTTCTCTCTCCTGCAGGCGATCTGGAGTGTGGTTTCGGTTGCGGAAGTTACTCGTCTGGCTGCTGGGGGTGTACATAGCCATTCCCTTTCTGGTCAAGCTTTGCCCTGCTATTCAGGCAAAGTTGGTCTTCCTAAACTTTGGTAAGTGCCTCGGGCTGTTGGGATGGGTGAGGGGTGAAGGGAAAGAGCTTCTTTATTCTTTGTGTGTCTGTGCTGACTTTCATAGAATCATTAAGGTTGGAAAAGACCTTTAAGGTCATCAAGTCCAACCATCAATCTAAGACCTTTAAGGTCATCAAGTCCAACCATCAATCTAAGACCACCGTGGTCATTAGTCTGTGTCCCTAAATGCCATGTCCACATGTTGAATCATAGAGTGGTTTAGGTTGGAAGGGACCTCAAGGATCATCCAGCTCCAACCCCCTGCCATAGGCAGGGACACCTCCCACTAGAGCAGGCTGCTCAAGGCCTCATCCAGCCTGGCCTTAAACACCTCCAGGGAGGAAGCAGCCACAACCTCCCTGGGCAACCTGTGCCAGTGTCTCACCACCCTCACTGGAAAGAACTTCCTCCTAACATCCAGTCTAAATCTCCCCTCTGCCAGCTTAAACCCATTCCCCCTCGTCTTGAACACCTCCAGGGATGGTGGCTCCACCACCTCCTTGGGCAGCCTGTTCCAATGCCTGACCACTCTTTGAGGAAAGAAATTTTTCCTCGTATCCCACCTAAACCTCCCCTGGTGGAATTTCAGGATATTTCCTCTTAGTATATCACCTGGTACTAGGGAAAAGAGACCAACCTCCACCTCAGCTCCAACCTCCTTTCAGGCAGCTGTAGAGAGCAATCCTGCTCTTCTCTAGGCTAAACAACCCCAGTTCCCTCAACTGCTCCTCACAAGCTGTGTTATCCAGGCCCTTCATCAGCTTCACCCTGAGTGTGTATAGCTTGTGAAGGAAATGAACTTTCACAGGTTTTAAGTTCTCCAAACTCTAGTTTGGAAAGCATTCTCAGTCTTTGCACTTGTGTCTTCATAGAAGCACAATGACCAAACTTTCAAGCAGGATGGTCTCCTTCAGGGAATCTGTGCAATATGTCAGGTCTGTGTTTTGAAGGGTTCAACAAAGATGCATGAAGAGACAGCAAACAAGCTTTTCCCAAGCAGTGACTTTTAGTCTGAAAACAGGAGAATATCATGGTTGGGATATTAGAGGCCTGTTCATGCACTCAGATTGAACATTAGGGGTTGGAAAGGACCTCAAAAGGTCATCCAGTCCACCTCTGCTGCCAGCGTGAGATCTCCTAGGGCAGGTCACACAGAAACACATCCAGGTGGCTTTTGAATGTCTCCAGAGATTCAGGAGACATTCTGCTCCAGAGAAGGAGACTCTACAACCTCTTTGGGCAGCCTGTTTCAGGGCTCTGTCATCCTCACAGTGAGAAAGTTTTTCTTTAAGTTCACCTGGAACCTCCTCTGCTCCAGCTTGCCCCCACTGCCCCTTCTCCTGTCACTGGGCACCATGAGCAGAGCCTGGCTCCATCCTCCTGGCACTGCCCTCCACATCTTTATAAACATGAGTGAGGGCACCTCTCAGTCTCCTCCTCTTCAAGCTGAAGAGCCCCAGCTCCCTCAGCCTTTCCTCCTAAGGGAGATCTTCCACTCCCTTCAGTGTCTTTGTGGCTCTGTGCTGGACTCTTTCAAGCAGTTCCCTGAGGTCTTTCTTGGACTGAGGGGCCCAGAACTGGACACAGTATTCCATATGTGGTCTCACCAGGGCTGAAGAGAGGGGGAGAAGAACCCCTCTTGCCCTACTATCTGCATCTGTTCTAATCCACCCCAGGATGCCACTGGCCCTTTTGACTACAAGAGCACATTGCTGGCTCATGGTCATCCTGTTGTCCACCAGGACTCCTAGATCCTTTTCCTTGGAACTGCTCTCCAACAGCTCAGCCCCCAACCTATGCTGGTACATGGTGGTGTTCTTACCCAGTTGCCAGGCTCTGCACTTGTCCTTGTGTCCATTTAACCTTTGTGTTTGGTCAAACTGGTGGTACAGTGGGTTTGAGAAGTTGACTCAGCTCCCAGGTTGCCCAGGCAGGCCTGAGCATAGAATAGGTTGGTTGGAAAAGACCTTTAGATTATTTAATCCAACCATAACTGAACATCTCCTGGTACACAGTTGTCACACCATGTCCCTTACTTTTCATCCAGACATCTTTTAAACACTTCCCAGGGATGGTGGTTCCCCTGCTTCCCTGGGCAGCCTCTTCCAATGCCTGACCACTGTTGCAGGACAGAAATTTTCCTAATAGCCAATCTAAAATCCATGGGATTGAAAATGCTGGAGCTCTACTGTGTGAGAGAGATTTCTTTGTCATCTGGATTTGCCTTTAAACTTCACTTATGTTTTGTAATTAAGTTTTGAAAAATACTTTGCTTGCAGAAGGCAGAATGACCAACTCCAGTTGGGTTTGTATCATTTCAGTTGTTAATTTGCCCTAGCAGATCTTTGTTAGTTCTCCCTCGAGTTCCTACCTCTAATTCCCAAGTGACTGAACTAATTGTCCCATAACATGTCCTTGCTCCAATATCCCTGAGGCATAGAATCGTAGAATCAAGCAGGTTGGAAGAGACCTCCAAGCTCATCCAGGCCAACCTAGCACCCAGCCCTATCCAGTCAACCAGACCATGGCACTAAGTGCCTCATCCAGGCATTTCATCAACACCTCCAGGGACGGTGACTCCACCACCTCCCTGGGCAGCCCATTCCAATGCCAATCACTCTCTCTGCCAACAACTTCCTCCTAACATCCAGCCTTCTGTAGCTCTGGAGGCTGAAACCATGTGTCGTCCTGAAACATTCCCCAGCTCTGGCAGGCAGCCTTTATCCCAGGCAGTTTGTCTCACCAGCAAACAGTAAAAGGTTTGCCAAATCAGCTAACCTACCCCACTGACACAGCAGGAGCTGTCTTGCATCTCAGAGATGTAGAAAGCAGACTGGGCAGAAATGGTTACATGTGTGCCACAGGAAGCTTTCTCTGTCTCACTTGCTTCTTAGTTTTAGCCTGCTCACTGGTTGGTTTGTTTGGGGTTGGGGTTTTTATTGGTAGTGTTGTTTGGGTTTTTTTTGATGGTTGCTTGTTTCTTTTTACTTGGCTATCTTTGATGCTCGTATTTTGGTCACAGCTGTAGCCAGGTTACAGAATCATGGAACAGCTTAGGTTGGAAGGGACCTTAGGGGGTCATTTACTCCAACACCCCTGACACAGGCAGGGATGCCTCTCAGCTAGACTTGTTTGTTCAAGGCCTCATCCAGCTTGCTCTTGAACACCTCCAAGGAGGGAGCATCCCACAAACTGTCTGGGCAACCTGTTCCAGAGTCTCACCACCCTCATGCTGAAGAAAATCTAGCCTAAGACTACTGTCTCTCAGCTTAAAACCATTCCCCTTAAAGTCTTCCCAGCAGAGTGCACCAGTTGGTACAGCTCTTCAGTGCCTTGGTAAAGCAGTTTAGTAAGGAAATAAAGGTAAAAATAACAAAGCTTCATAGTATTTCTTTTTAATTTTATTTCAGTGAGGGTCCCATATTTCATTGACTTGAAAAGACCCCAGGATCAAGGTTTAAACCACACTTGTAATTATTACCTGCAGCCAGAGGAGGATGTGACCATAGGAGTCTGGTAAGGAACCCTGTTCTGTGCAGTATGGGCTCTGCATCTTTATCCTTCTCTCTGTTCTCAGTGTTGCCTATGTAGTGCTTTTGCTGTGCAGATGGTGGTCATTGCCCCTGCTCTGATGGGTGAATGTTTGTGTTTTCCTGTGCCAAGTGACTGTGTGCATGTTGAAAAGTATGGAAATGTCTGAACCCAGATGATGAAATGCAATTAGGCAGCCTGTGTGTTCAGAGGAACTTCGTCCTTTGGAACCCTAAAGGTTCCCGGTCTACTAAGGTAATATACTAGAGGAGACCCAAGGAGTTGGAACTTTTGTCAATCAGTTGCTGTTCAACTTCTTTCTTTCTTGGTTTTTGTTTTGTTTTGGTTTTTTTTTTTGGTGTACAATAAATGTGGGGGAAGATAGGAAAATAGCATCAAAGTGTTCAGAGTAGGCAGGAGAATATTCCATGTGTAAAACATACGCAAGGTTTGGCGAGTGGGTGAGAACAGAACACAAAGTTTACTCTCTTAACAAAACAAGTGACAGTCATAGAATCAGAGAATCAGTCAGGGTTGGAAGGGACCACAAGGATCTTCTAGTTCCAACCCCCCTGCCATAGGCAGGGACACCCTACTCTAGATCAGGCTGCCCAGAGCCCCATCCAGCCTGGCCTTAAACAGCTCCAGGGACGGGGCCTCAACCACCTCCCTGGGCAACCCATTCCATGAATCAGTCATAGTTTTTTGATCCCAGGCAAAGGCAATCAATTTTAGCTGCTTGTTAGCCAGGTTAAGCTCAGAACACTGTTAGGGGGGTTGGTTTGTTTGTTTTTGTTGGTTGGTTGTTTGAAAAGGTCTGCTTTCAGGATCTCCCTTCTTATTTCACCAGCTCAAACCCATTCCTGCATGACCACTTTCTCTTACGTCTCAACACGAGAAATTTCAAAGCCACGTAAAATTTCCTGCCAGCTCTGAAGAAAACAGAAGTGCTGCAGCTTGAATATATATACAAGAGCAGCAAACACCTTGTCTAGGGTTCTGATTTAAATCCCCAGAGACTCTAATAAATTTGATAGAGCCAATGACAATTTG
The DNA here is from genome assembly GCA_013400475.1 of Tricholaema leucomelas. Lineage (NCBI taxonomy): Eukaryota > Metazoa > Chordata > Aves > Piciformes > Lybiidae > Tricholaema lacrymosa > Tricholaema leucomelas. Next base: position 7,696 of record WAAF01011338.1, on the reverse strand, counting down.
TAAAGTGCCCTTCCCTCTCCCCACTCCTTCCCCAAAGAAAGGAACTAGAAGTAGAGAGGAAAGGTAAGGTAAGCACAGCCAAATAAACCAATCTCACTCGACTTGGAAGTTAAAAAGGAAAAGTTTAACAATGACTTAAAAGGGTATCAGAGGTAGGGAGGTTACAGAGGTGTAGGGAAGGAGGAATAACAAATACAAAAGGTATAAATACAACCCGAGTGTGTGATGGTGGTGACCACCTGTGTGGAGAGATGCAGGGGTGCAGAGAGAGCTGCAGTGTGGTCCGGAGAGCGATCGGGAGAGCTGTGGAGTGGTCCAGAGAGAGAGAGGAACAGGAAGTCCCCCTGCTTTTATGGGACAGGAAGGGGGCAGTGGGCTAACCATCACCTGGGGGTGTCCAGACCCACCCCTGGG